>JAZKJV010007917.1:0-97304 GCA_037367405.1 Ottelia alismoides
TTAGGTTGAGGGAGGTTGTTTCTTTGTCACTTCTGAGGTGGGAAAGCTACATATCTCTTACACAGTACAAGGAAAGATTCATGGTCATTAGAGTTTGTGTATGTAGACTTGCTCTGATCTGGCTTATTGAGGAGTCTGACCAGAGATTGGTGGAACTTAGAGGCTGTTAAGTTTTAAGCTTAAGTCCAAATAAGGTTCCGACAAATTAATAATCCAAAGGTCTGACTGAGCTCCATATTTCAATTTAATGAAGGAAAGTTAAATAATCAACCTTGATTTACCATCTTTTTCTTTTCTTTCTCTTTTTGCACTTCTTTTTCAAATAAGTGTTTGCTAAGGGATGAGCAAAAGTAAAGTATAGCGAGGTGATGAATCCCCATTCATCGCTCTTTATTCCTTTATTTTAGCTAAAAATCTTTGCAAAACACCATGTAATTATTTGTAAATAATAAAATTGTCAAAATGCATGCTTCATGTAAATAGCCATAATTAGCATGTTTTTGCACAAAAATAAAGGAATAAACAAATAAAGAAAAAGAGAGAAATATTTAGAATAAATGTTGAGTGACTCGAACTCAAGGGAAGGCCAATCATTGGCCTGACCGCAAAACAAAACAAGTAGAGAGAGATAGGGCCATTCATCTATGTACAGATATTCCCCTCATATGTATATATTTTATTTCATAAAAAAATAGTTAAATGTTTCTCACAATTTGTATATATTTATAAAAATAAAATAAAAATGATAAAAATTAAAAACAAAAATAAATTATTCTCTCTCCTCAGTGTACATATACCATGTATAAAGAAATAAAAGAACTATTTATTTAACCCTTGTAAATACATAAGAAAAATTAAAATAAAAATTTTTTAATATCCCAAATTTTATGTTATAAATAAATAAAATATAAAATGGAGATAATTGTACAAAAATAAACTAATAAAAATAAAAATAAAAAATGCCCAAGTATTTATACCTATATATAACAATATATTATTTATATACATTAAATTTATTTTTTAAAAAATAAATAAAAATAACTAAAATTAATTTTGAAAAATAATAAACATTTTTTATGTTGAAATATTTTGAAATAAAATAATTTACTATTTTTTATTTAATTTACAAATAATTAATAAATACTGGATTATGATTGGTCCACGGGGGATTGTTGACCCCTGGTCAACTCCTCCCTGGACCACTTAGGATCCGAACCTCGTTTCGACCCGACTTCTCCCCTTTTTCCCGAATCACTTCGCCTCCCATTTACCTAAACCCCTAGCTCCGGTTGAACCTTGATGATCCGGGATTCACGCCTGACCTTCTTGCTAGGGCTCCATGCATCGATCCGCGCGCTCCACTCCTCTCTTATCGAACCTGCACCACTATATAGCTTCACCTCCCGCCGCATATTCACGCACCTTCGGCCACCCTCTTCGACTCCTAGGACCTCCACCTTCTTGTCTTGAGTAACAACAAGTCATAGGAGGTGTTGTAGCGAGGATTGAGGCACCCTAGCCCCAGGTCCGGTGGTCATCGCCACCATGCTCCGACATCGGTGAGCTTGATCCTCTGAAGGCGTCGCTCCATTGAGGCGAAGATCTCAGGAGATCCAACATCTCTCCCACAGACGCGTCCGATCATCAGGTATCCCCGTTAGTGTCTTTGATTAACATTTAGATTCCATCTTCCATCTTTCACTCTGCCAGCTCCGTCCCAGTGGCCGGAGCTCCGCCATCTCATCCTAGCCGTACAGATAGGTGCACCGACCCAACGTCACCTTCCCTCCACGATCTGATCACCTCAATCTTGACCTATCCGATACAAGATCAGGCTCGGTCCCTTCCCTCGCCTTTGTTGGGACCCCCCTTCACCAAACCACCCGCTTCCCTTTGTTGTTTCTCAAATAACCCATGACGGAGTCTTCCTCCGAGCACGAGCTTTCCTTTGCAGGTGAATAAACACAAAGTACCCCACTGAGTCGCATCCCGCATACCACACCGGAGTAGCCCAGGTCCTCCCTCCCTCACCGGAGGATCGGGCCGTTGGGAGCTTCATCGGCCACCACCACCCGACGCGGATCGTCATCACGAGACGAACCCTCCTTACCGATCTTCCATCGGACGCTCGGAGCACTCGCAGCTCGTCGGAGAAGTTCGCCCAGGAGGAGTTCTTCTAGACCATCTCTCCACCGTCGATCGCGCCTCACGTCCCGACTTCATCCGAGTCGTTCGTCGCCTGCCTCTGACAGGCCATTAGATCCACAATCTAACGGCTACGTGCACCCCACGTTCGCCTTTGTGCTAGGACCATCCCATCTTCCATGAGGCATCATCAGAGCTGCACGTCCACCGCCACTCACCGCTTGACACGTCACCCCCCACGTGCCCCGCACGCGCTTGGCTGGGTAACTTGTGCCCGACCCCTGCATTTTCTTTCAGTTATTGTTTAGTCTATTAAATAAATTAACACACTTGGATATTTTGCATATCAGGACCTGTAGTTTCTTGTATTTGTACTTTAGTCCCTGTTTTATGGATGCACGTGCTTCGACACGTGACTTTTGTGGGCTTTTTGTATGATTAGGGCTGAGTTTTATGAATGTTATGAAATGAACTTTATGTTTTGAATATTGCATATATGCCCCTGTTCGTACAGTATTTGAACATGTGTTGAAATTTATGCGCATTTTGCACTAAACCCCTTATACTTTCTTCACGTGTTCCAGTTTAGCCCTTAGAACATTGTTTCTTTGCACTTCGGTCCCTATGTGTTGTGGCTTGTTTATTTGTTGAATAAAATATCAAATTAACTCCAAATTTTGTGAAATTTGGAAATGTGGCTCCTGCCACTATGTAAAAATTTCAATAATTTTTTGGGACATTTTTATTGTTGTTTACTATTTTTAAAAAAATAAAAACACCATTTTTGCTACTGTTTGAATTGAAAAATCAACTAAAACTATTAAAACCACCCAAAATTCTAAAAAAAAATTAGGTATGGTTTATTTTCGTATTTACTTGCTTCAATCCAAATTTCACTTAACTTGGATTTACAAACACCTAAAAATTGAAAAACCCTAAAAATATTATAAAATCATTACAAATTATAAAAAAATCAAAATAATGCAATTTCTATTCATGTAGCTTAGTTTTCATTGGTAGTTTTCATATAAAATTGTCTCCATATTTTATAAGTTATTTATCTATTTTTAGATAACCTTTCGAATCTGGCTGCACATTAGTTTCTTATTTTTTCCTTTTTCTATTTTTAGAAAATCAACTAAAATCATAAAATTCTGAGAAAATTACCAAAAACACTTAAAAAATATAAAACCCAAAAATATTTTTATTACATTTTTCTGAGTTGGTTTGTGTGGTTAAATAATTAGTTGTTTGTGCCTTTTTCTTGCTTTTCCCTTATTTTCTTCATAATTAAAAATTACAAAAAATTGTAAAAAAATAAAATCCACCAAAAAATATTTTATTCTTTTATTTACTTTTCGACTACTTCGTAGGCCTCTTTCGCCAACCCGTGCTCCTTGTGTCCGACCCTGGTCGCTATTCCAGGTTAAATAAATAGCGAGACCGCTATTCGGTTTTTGACTGATTACTTTGATTTTTGTAGTCTATTTTTCTTGATTGACTGAGCTTCAGTATTCAGGTCACAACGACCCTTGATTGATTTTTACCTTAACACGATAGTGAGTGAAAATTTCGGTCATCAATTACCAGTGCCATTAGTAGAAAAAATGTGTTCATTACATACTTGAGGCGTGCTGGATGATTGGGAAGGTACAGGAGCAGACGGGAAAGTAGAGGACCTATGAAAATAAAATGAGGTAGGAACTGAGTCATGGTAGACAGAGGTGGAGGAGGAGGAGCTGGAGGAGGTGGAGGTGAATGATACTTATCATGAGAACTTGTTAGTGGAGATATCAGTGGTGGAGAAATGAAGATATCCTCACTAGAGTCAGCATTAGACAACCTGTCACATGTAGGAGAAAATTATATAATAGACTCAAAAAATGTGACATATGCACTCAAATAATATTTTCTTGCAACATGATCAAAACACCGATACCATTTTTGGATATGACAATAGCCAACGAACCACATTTGACTGTTCTAGGAGAGAGCTTGCCATGACTAGGAGTAAAATTGTGGACAAACGTCACATATCCAAAGACTCTGGGGGTAAGTGAGAATAAGTCCTTCTCGGGAAACAAAATCAAGAAATAACTTTTTCTCCAAGCATAGTTGAGAGCATGTGGTTCACCAAGTAACATGTAGTAAGAACATCATCACCCTTAGAAATATTAAGGAGATTGACTCTGAATAAAAAAAGTCCTTATTACATCCAAAAGATAACAGTGTTTCGTTAAGCAATACCGTTCTGTTGTGAAGTGTAAGTGCACGATGTTTGATGAACTACACCAATAGATTTGAGGAAGTCTGATAATTGTAAAGTAGAAAACTCCAAGACATTATCAGTGAGAATAAATTTCACATTAGCAGAAAAAGATTATTAATCTTAATAAGGAAAGATTTGATAATAGGTCCAGCTTCCGACTTATCCATTATCAGAAATACTCAATATAGTCTAGAATAATAATCTACAATGACCATATAAAATTGATGTCCTTGATGATCAAGAATGCAACTAGGACCCCATATATCAAAGTGAATCAACTCAAACAATTGACCGCTATGATGACTTTGACTATTTGAAAAGAGGAACATTGGTTGCTTCCCAAGCTAACATGCCTCACACTATAGACTAGTACGATTAGAGATACGCGAGAGGACATGACACCTCTTCTGCAAAGGAAGGTGTCCAAAGAGAAGTATGACACAGAAATGGGGAGACATGTCCAGAAGGGATAGTAGCAACCCATGCACAAGGAGGTTGGACAAGTCTGTAAAGTCCCCTCTGCTCACGGCCACATCCAATCACCCCACCTATGAGTATGTCCTGAAACACAAGAGAAGAAGGATCACAACAATGTAAATCTTTTGTAATCTGGCTAATATATAAATGATTCATCTGAAATATTGGAGTATGTAAAACATTTTGCAGATGCATCGAGGGAGATAGAACAATCTCCCCCTGTCCAACAATGGGTAGATGGACCCCATTGGCAATAACCACTAATCTACCCAGAGGGATAGACCTATAAAAAGTAAATTGTGCTCGATTGCCACACATATGATGAGTTGCTCCAGAATCCATGATCCAATTAGACAAATTTGAACTGAGCTCCAGAGTCCATGATCCAATTAGAAAAATTTGAACTGCTTCTACTAGTAAGGGCATAACTAATACTCGATGAGCTCGAAGAGGCTCTGGAAATAGGTGTGACATATGAAGAACCTACCGGCGAAGTAGTCGGAGTAGTCATCATCTCTCGTATCCTGGAAACAATATCATCAAAACGTGTATCATGAGCCGGTGCAAGTGTAGACGGGGGCTTGGTATGCTCAGCAACTCGGGAGGAGGTTGGATACCCATGCTTCTGATATCATGTCTCCTCAGAATGACCAGGATGATGGTAATGTGAACATGGACCTCACTGACGACCTTCTCCTCGACCACGTGATCCTTGACTATGGAAGTGTGAAGTATTCCCTCTGCCATGAGAGGCTTCCATAGCAGAAGGAGTTTGAGCCACAGTAGTAGATGATGTAGTAATTCTGCTCAGCCTCTTGTAAACCTCCTCCATTGGAGGTATTGTCTCTCCTATGAGAAGTTTAGTACGTGTCTCATCATACTCAAAATCTAGAGATGAAAAAAAATACTCTCATCATAGTTGCATCGCGATACGACTGTTGTTGCTCAGTGCTTGTAGTAAAATGCATGAAGTTATGCATACACTCAAACATGCCTCTAAGATGCGAGAAGTGAGCATGAAGATGTCGACCATTATGCTTGGTCAAAAAAAATATCAAACTGTAATTGTAAATTTTTTCTCTCAATTTTTGCCTGTCCATACATGGCTGCTAAGATATCCCACATAGCCTTCACTATGGGTTGATGCTGATGATAACCTGACCGCAAATCTTTCTTAGAAAAATAAATAAGGTAATAATATTTCTTACTGGTCGAACAAGTCATGATAATATCATTGGCAATCTCCGTGGTGAGCACCCATGAGAGCCAAATGCGAGCATAGGCATCATCTTGCTTCCAAGAAGCATTAGCCCCAGTCTTGTCCTCCGGCTCTAGATCTGCATAATGTGCTCCCTGTTATGGCACTGCATCAGGGTGCGAAACTACATGGACCATAACTTGTAGTTCGTCCCATCCATCTTTACTATGGGAGTCATTCCCTTTAAGGCATAAGATGAAAAAACATCACCCTTGTTCTCTGACATGGTAGCAAGAACGCTGAACTCTGGGACAAAACCGAGGAGTAGATCGTTATGAATGAGTCTATACAATCATATGTTGAGGATTGGTTGTACTTATAGACTCATACAACCATCCTCATGTCCTTTTGTCGTAGGCTAGTCCCTATGTATGCACAAGGCAGCGATGCACATAGATGCATGTGGATGCACTAGAGATGCACATCAAATACATGTATGTGCATGCAGATGCACACAAGACGCATGCGCTCGTGCACAAATGCATATGCGCTGAGATGCATGGATGTGCACAGATGTACATATCTTGGCACGTAGTTGCTAGAGCAAGGTGCAAATGATGCTGCTATTGTGCCTGTATAGTGGCACATGGTTCGTGGATGTGCCCATATACGCACTGGTGGTGCCCCGGCAGATGCACTAGTGCAAGGGGCGATACGCTGACACATGCGCAAGAGGCGATGCACAGATAGGCGCATTGGCGATGCGGTGTGGTGCGTGAGCGGGGGCCAACCATGAGAGGGGTTTAGTTTCCAGGGCGAGGAGGGCACGCAACAGGGTGCACAGGGAGGTAGGACATGTTGGGGGGTAGGGTGTACGGCGGGCCAGGGTGCGTGGGGTGGGGGGAGGCGTTGTGCATAGGCGATAGGATGCGGTGCATAGGGAAGTGGGGCACGGTATTCAAGGGAGTGTGTGGGGACGGTTGGGTTATGCGCGCGGGGGGGGGGGGGAGCATGGGGGTTAGGGTTAGGTTGGGATACAAGAATACCGTCTAGGACTGTTGCTCTGATACCATGTTAGGAAAAACCAATGACTTGATATTCAAAGAACCCTTGGACTCTCTTATAAAGGAGAAAACCCCTTGGGTAAATTAAAAGATAGGTACATGAAGAAATGACAATACATTAATAAAACCAAAAGATAATAATAATCTCAATAGTATCTTTATTGAAGTAGTTTATTTAATATGTATATGGTTTATATACAGTATAGACTGTTTTTTGTAATTAATAGTAAGTTTTAGGCACACGTATGAAAAACGTAGAAGCTAAGGGGCTCGCGCGCAAAAATTCCAGCAGATCTCGTGCTTGGGCACGTGCTTCAACCTCTCAGTACATGTTAAGAAATAATAAGAACACTGGGGGTTAACTTGTAATTTCGCCACAAAAATCTGAGACGCATGCCTTGCATGTGCATCACTGATAAACGCAGGATTCAAAGCGGTTGTATTGACTCACAAGGCGAGTCAACAGTCGGTGTTGTGACCACTACAAAATCCTAGGTTTAATCAACAATTAACCCACACTAAAGATCAATAATTAGAAATAAATGTGGAGTTAAAATTTATTTTTAACTCTGCACAAATGATTTAAAGGGCAAGTATGCAGAGAGTTCGAACACAGGGAGCAAATAGGGTAATTCAAACAAATGTGCACAAGTGAATGTGAAGTGTCTACATTAAGCAAGCAAGCAAAGAAATTTTTGTGGATTTTTTATTTTTAATTTTTATTTTTTGTTTTAATTTAATAAATTTTGTATTTTGATTTTTTATTTTTTTTGATTTTTATATTTTTATATTTTATATATTTTTTTATTTCTTTTTTTCAATATTGGAAAATAAGGACAATGTAATAAAAGACAAGGTAAAGTATTTATAAAAATGTGCAAAAATAACCAAAAATTCAGAAATAAAATGTTTTTGATATTTTTAGGATTTTCTACTGTTGTTGTGACTTTTGGGTACTTTTCAAACTGTTTTTGGTATTTTAAAATACTGAAATAAGGGAAAATAGTGAAATATGTATTGGCTGTGAGTAAAGTAGGAATTAAAATTAGCAAACAGCCACCAAAATTTTCACACTAATTTTCAAATAAAGATAATGAAATATAGAACAAACAGGAACTGAGTTTGTATTTTTCTGAGTTTTGTTTGATTTTATATATTTTTTTGAATTTTTTAAGTATTTTCGAATTTTTAAGGTTTTTCTTTGAGATTTTTAGTGATTTTTGGACTGACACTAATGGATGATGAGACACACAAAATCTAATTTTTTTGAAATTTTTCAAAACATTTTTATAATTTTTATGTATTTTCTAATGCAAACAGGGAAATAAATGCATGTTTTTTATTTTTAATAGATATGAAAATGCAATAAAAATGCAATGCAAAAATGTGGCGTGAAAGTTCAAGTACACAGGAGCTTAAGCCTAATTTTGTGGAATTTTTGGGGGCCAAATGATAATTTAAATAATTAGAATAATCATCCAAACATTAAACATGGATGGCAGGGGTATATGTGTTATTTCTCAAACATCCACGGGGTATATGCAAAATTGCCACAAAGTTTTACACTAAATCTTGCATTTGCTGTGCTAAAAACAAAATACAAAACCCGGAAGGGCCTTAGTACAAAATTCCCAAGCTAAACACGTGCAAAACACGCACCTGGCAGGGACCTAAGTGCAGTATTCAAAACTAGCAGGGAGTTCAATGTAAAATATCCCAAATTTTACACTACGTTACAAAATCTTGGGACTAAACTGAAATAAATAAACCCCATGGGGGTCCTTGCAAAAAGCCCACCCCCTCACGCGTACAGGCACGTGAGGTGACGTGGCACAGGACCTGAATGTAAATAAACTAAACGCTAGGGGTTTACATGCAAATAACCCAAAGTTTTTATACTTCAGACGAAAGTTTAAATACTAAAAAGTAAATACAAAATGTGCGAGGGTTAAGGTGCAAAATACCCTCGGCGCACGATCCAACGGCGGATGGGGCGCCACTTAAACACGTGGCGCACGATGGACGGCAGATGACGCTTTGTGGATGTGTGGCTGAGATCAGATCTCCAAGGACGATCAACGGTCGAGGCGTGGGGGAGATCCAACGGCTGCTGTGCTATCTGGGAGCGCTCCAAGATCCAACGGCTAGGGAGTGATGAGGAAGAACATCGAAGAACACCGACGAGGGTGAACTTCGCCGCCCCCGATCTCGGTCCTCCGACGACGTCGAGGCTTCAAAATGGACGTGGAGCGTCCTGAGGTCTTCGTCTTCCTCCTGGGGCAGTCAAAAAGTCACGGCAGTGGTCGTGGTGCGCGCTGGGGGCTGGCGGAGCTGGGAGGCTTCGTTAGCTCCGGCGAGCTCAAAACTCGAACTCCAGGTGCTTTCAAGTTCGCTTTGACATGTAAAAAGAGTCAAAGGGTCCAGGGCAAACTGCCTGGACCCTTGGATGGTCGTGGGGATGCGTGGAACGACGGGGTGACGAATGACCGAAGGTGCGCTCCGGCCAAGATGGGTGATTAGGCGAAATAATCGACGAAACTTAGATTTTTTTAGGGTTTTCAACCCTAAGACTAACAGGAACTAAATGGCGTAAAGAAATACAAGGGGGGAGGTCCTCGATGGCCGGAGCCAGTGGAAAAGGTGTACCTCGACCACCGGTCTTGCGGGAGGTGTAGGGAGCTCCTTCGACCTCGATCACCTCGGCTGAAGGCCTTGAGCTGGAGCCGTCACCTCCAGGAAGCTCTGGAGCGCAAGAAGGTGGAGAGGGGTGGTCTGAAGGCAGTCCAAATTCAAACGGGAAAGTTGGGGTTCATTTTATGCGGTTTGACCCAAAGTTGCAGGGGCCCGAAGATCAAGAGATTGCCAGCGCCTCAGTGATCCATGGCCCGATGTAAACGCATGGTGGGCAAGATGGTTGGTAGTGGAAGAGATTTGCAGAAGGATTCGAGACGAAAGGGTGAAAGATGCGACCTGGAGAAGGGCGCCAAATGCGGCAAAAAAACTAGGTCTGACAGGGGGGTAGGTGGGGGAAGACGACCAGTTGACCGAGGTCAACTGGTGGCGTCTCCTGATTGGTCCACGTGGACCAATCAGGAAAAATCCCTGATAATTATTTTTTAAATTCAATTAAAAATAGAAAAAGGGCAAATTAAGTAATGATTAAAAAATAAAAAATATTAGTTATTTTATGTAGTATTTTATTATGATTTTTATTTTATTTGATGAGGTATTTTTACAGGTTTACTTTTTAGCCCTATATAGGTATATTACCTATGTAATTTAGTATTTCGTCTTTATTCTGTATATTTTAATTTTATTATTTTTATTTCTTATTTTATAAAATTATAAAATACTTTTATATACACAAATATATTTTTATTTTATTTTTCTAATATGTTTTGCATCTTAAATAAATTATAAGAATATATGGTATAGGTATGTACATAGGTATTGTATCTGTGTATTTTATTTACAAGTATTTTTATTTTAATTTTCTTTAGGTTTTTATTCCAATTTTGTTGTACATAATTATTATAAGTAATATTTACAACATTATAAAAATATAAAAATATAAAAATACGAAAATAACGAATAAATAATAAATTGAATATTTTAATATGTACACAAAACTCAACTTTCAAACCGTAGCTCCGCCAAATGCGAAGCCACCGCCATTAAATAGATTATTTTATTCTATATACAATTAAAGGTGAGTTTGCTGCATTTGGAGTTGCCAGTTGTGAGATACAGGTCTGGGAAGTTGGGATTCTGGATTTTTATTCAGACCATAACTTTTTATCTGTACATTATTTTTCTGTGAAATCAATTTTGTATTTTTATTCATAAAATTATCTACAACTTTCATGTACAAAGTTCCTTTATTTGATGTATAAAAAGTGGAACCAAAAATAGGTCTCAAAATGAATAAAGAATGAATTAATAGATATAGGTTTTTGGCCCTTATCTCCCCCTACTTTATTCCTGGTCGACCTATTCATCAAGATGCCTAGGTCTCGGGATTTCGGGTCATAAAATATTTATAATATTTTATTCTTTTTCTTTTCTTTTATTTATTCTATAATTTTGGCCTTAATTACAGTATTTTATACACTAAATAGATGCACATGCATGAGTGCTAAGATGATGATATTAATGACATTTACAGGTATTTGCTAGGGTTTTTGATGCCAAAATGATAGAATAAAGATGATGAAATGTGGATTCATCATCCCCCTATACTTTACCTTTGCTAGTCCCTAGCAAACACTTATGCAATAAAGTACAAAAAGAAAAGAAAGAAAGGAAAAAGAAGAATTTGGATTTTATTTGATTATCAAACTTGTCTTCACAAAATCAAAGTTTGGAGCTTAAGTCGGACCTGTGGAGTTTTATTGCGGGCGGAACCTTAGTGAGAACCATGTTTGAAATTCAACAGTCCTTGAGAATCCCAAAACTTTGTCCAAGTCTCCTCAATAGCCAGGTCAGAAATACTTCAACTCATACGCAAACTCTTACGACTATGAGTCTGACTCGTACAGTGTAAGTGATATGTAGCTCCCCACCTCAGAAGTAACAAAGAAACAACCTCCCCCAACCTGGTAACTCTGATGCCTCGGTCTAGCAACTCTTTCCTCGAGAAGCGGGGTATTCCCTTCTAAGTTCAAGTGCAACCAGCTCAAGAAGAGGGGGAATAAGAGGTATAGAATTTTGGGAGCTCAACCAGTGTAGCTAAGTCTCCCGCTGCAAGCTTCATGAGATGTAACATGGATACCATAAGCTTTTGCTTTATTGGACTATATACACTCCGGTGAGGTTATTAAATTTTCAATCCGACCCACCATTTTTTTGGAGTTCTTTTTGCATTTTTTTCATCATTTTTTTAATGCATCTGTACAACATATTTACATGGTGCAGTAGACTGTCCCTCTTTTGAAGCTTTATTGCAACCCACGGCTTCTGTCTTTAGCCTTCATCACCACTAGATCAAGTTGAGGCGCACTTCCTTCACTAGAAGAAGAAGAGAGGTTCCGCCTAGAAGTACTACCCTCATATGCTACCCCAAGCCAAAGGAAACTGCCTCCTCACCACCTCATCCGTGGAGAGCTATGTGAAAGGTGCAGGTGTCCAAGTTAGGTCATTATCAACAAGAGTCGTGCGTGTGCTCCAAAATACTCTGCTTAGGCAGTCAAGAATCCAATGAACCAAGTCCTGTGATCCTCAAAGAATTAAGTCAACTAGACCTGAAGTACCTCAAACTCAGTTCCTATAAGGTTCCTGTTATTAGGTAGATTTTAAGGTCCAATCAAGCTCCAATCTCCGGATTTTACTTAGACTTGTTCAGCTATCAAACTCAATCCGAAAAATGCGAATGCTATGCAATGTGATGCAGAAAATATTTTTCCGATGTAATTTTCAAAGATTTTGAAATTTTTATGGATTTTTGAAAAGATGATGCATGCATTGTATTTTAAACAGATTTTTCAGATGTTTTTGGATTTTAGTTTTGCAAATGTTTTTGGGATTTTTGAAAGAAAAAGTTTTGGCTGAAAACTAGGTTAAAAATATGTACACGGGAGTGCTTCTTATATTTACAAGAAGTGGATTTTAAGAATTTACAAGGGTAAGTGGTCAGTTTTATAAGTACATATATATATATAGTGGATTTTGGTGTGATGTAAATATTCCTCAAACTTATTTGACACAAGCTTTTCACACAATTTTTGAAAACTATAGTCCAAAATAATATTTACAAACATTTTTGCAAACATGTACACACATTTGGAAATTATTTTGCAAAGGCTTTCAAAACAATATATATAGGTTTTTCAAAACATTTTTGCAACCATTTTTCAAACCATTTGCAAATCATTTTTCAAACATTTTATTTCACACAAAGAAAATAAATTTTTACAAAACACACTTTTACACAGGTTGAAAACATGTAACAAAATATTTTCAAAATAGTTTTCAATAGATGCTCACAAAGTTTTTCAAACTATTTTTCAAACATTTTGCAAAAAACATTTTCACCTGATTTATTAATCAGTAATTACAAAAAGAATTTGAGGAATGATAACACCTTTTTATTAATGATTTTTAATGAATTTTCTAAAGAATAATTAGCCATATTTAAGAAAATACGAAAATACGAGTTATGGCTTAAGTATATACGTAGTATATATGACCCCCTATACTTAGCTTGAGCTATGTCCTCATAGATCAGAGAGAAAAGAGAAGACATAACTCGTACTAAGTATAGACAAGTCTAAAGAATAACAAACTAATGAAGGAATCAATGAATGAGAAGTTGACCGTCCCCCCTATACTTAGGATCAAATAATCCTAAGTATAGCAGACTGTACACAACGCAGGGAGGGTCAAGGGTGGGAATGAACAGATCGTACTCAGATCATATCCCCCTATACTTAGGGTAAAATATCCCTAAGTATAGACAAGAAGAGGAGACAATGGAGAGGATCGAAAAATAGAGAAACTCGGGGTGCACACCCCCTATACTTAGGACAAAGTACATCCTAAGTATGGAAAATTGTCTACAAGGGCGGCACCTTTTTGATAGATAAGGAAGATAGAAAAGGAAAAGAAGAAAAGAAGAAAAGAAGAAAATAAATCAACAGATGAAAGAGTGATATGGACAGATGATCTGTACAGTGGAAGATAGAAGTGATCACCATGTATGAGAAGCAGATGATATGAGTCAAAGGACACATCTCATACCAGAAGAATGGGGGCAACATCAATGGTCGGCGGATCATGATCTAGATATAGTTTTAGGCGTTGACCATTGACGCGGAAGGTAGAAGAAGATGGCGGTTCGGATATGTCGATGCTGCCATTGTCATGTACCTTCCTAACCACATACGGACCTTTCCACTTGCTCTGCAACTTTCCTGGGAATAATTTCAGCCTGGAATCAAACAACCATACTCTCTGATCTGGCTCAAACTGTTTATGGCTGATGTGCGAATCGTGCCATGTCTTCACTTTCTCCTTGTACTGTAGGCTGTTGGAAAAGGCGGTATCTCTCAGTTCTTCCAGGGCTGCCAATTCTGCTCTTCTCTGGTCTCCTATACTCTCGGGATCTTACATCAACTCAGTGACTGCCCAAAAAGATTTGTGCTTGATCTCCACTGGCAAATGGCACGGCTTGCCATAGACGAGTCGAAAGGGAGATGTCCCCAATGGATTCTTGAAAGAAGTCCGATAAGCCCACAAGACCGAGTCCAAAAGCTGTGACCAATCTTTTCGGTCTGGGCGGACAACTTTCTGCAAGATTGTTTTTATCTCCCGATTCGATACTTCGGCAAGACCATTAGTCTGAGGGTGATACGGAGTGGCAACCCGATGGTCAATGCCGAACTCGTCTGCAAGGGCCCTAACCTTGTCATTGATGAAATGAGACCCCCCGTCTGAAATCAAGACTCTAGGTATCCCGAACCGTGAAATGATATTTTTCTTCAAGAATTTGCACACGGTTTTAGCATCTGCGGCTCGGGCGGGGATGGCCTCAACCCATCGACTGACATAATCCACAGCGAGCAAAATATGCTCGAATCCCTGACTCTTAGGAAATGGGCCCATGAAATCAATCCCCCATGCATCAAAAACCTCACAGAAGTGAATGGGTTGCATGGGCATCATGTCTCTCTGTCCGCAGGTTCCCATTTTCTGACAGTCAGTACATCTCTTCACGAACTCATCAGAATCCTTGAAGAGAGTAGGCCACCATAGGCCGGATTGCAGCACCTTCTGTGTTGTCCTTTTTCCAGAATGATGTCCTCCTGCCTCAAGCTTGTGACAGTATGTGAGGACGCTATGCTGCTCTTCTTGAGGAATGCACCTCCTCCAGATACTATGCCCTCCTTCATGATAAAGGACGGGATCCTCCCAATGGTAAAACTTGGCCTTAGCTAGGAAGGTCTCAAGTTTCTGCCTGGGCCAACCCTGAGGGACTGTCTTGGCGACAAGATAGTTTACAAAGTCAGCATACCATGGGAGTGAGGTGACCGCCAAGATCGCCTCGTCTGGAAATGTTTCTGTGATAGGTGCACTGGGCTCAGATTCCTCAAGATTCTCCAATCTGGAGAGATGATTCGCCACCACATTCTTGACTCCAGGCTTGTCCTTAATCTCAATATCAAATTCCTGGAGTCGAAGGATCCATCTAGTGAGACGTGCTTTGGCATCCTTCTTAGACATTAGGTACCGGATGGCGGTGTGATCAGTGTAGATAGTCACTCTAGATCCGAGAATATACGATCGATACTTACCAAGAGTGAAGACTACGGCCAGCATCTCTTTCTCAGTCACTGTATAATTCCGCTGAGCGGCATCCAAAGTACGGCTGGCGTAGTGAATGGCAAAAGGTAATCCATCCCTCCTCTGTCCAAGCACAGCCCCAACGGCAAAATCCGAAGCGTCCGTCATGATCTTGAATGGGAGAGACCAATCGGGTGGCTGAAGGACAGGAGCTGAAACAACCATATTCTTGAGAGTCTCAAAAGATGCAAGACACTTATCATTGACAATAAACTCGGTGTCTTTTGTCAGCAAGTCAGTGAGCGGTCGGGCAATACGACTGAAGTCCTGAATGAACCGTCGGTAGAAACCGACATGCCCCAGAAAAGACCGCAACTGACGCAGGTTGGACGGTGGATTGAGTTTTCTGATGATATCCACCTTGGCCGGATCGACCTCCATGCCCCTGTTGGAGGCGATATGACCTAGAACCGTCCCTTGAGTCATCATAAAGTGACTCTTCTCCCAATATAACACAAGATTGACCTCTATGCAGCGCTGAAGCACATGGTCTAGGCAGTCAAGACAAGAATCGAACCTGTCGCAATAGACCGAGAAGTCATCCATGAAGACCTCTAAACAGTCACCCACCATGTCCGAGAATATGGACAACATGCACCTTTGGAATGTCGCCGGAGCGTTACATAGACCAAAGGGCATCCGTCTGAAAGCATAAGTCCCAAACGGACAGGTGAATGTCGTTTTCTCCAGGTCTTCGGGCGCAATGGCCACTTGATTATATCCAGAGTACCCATCAAGAAAGCAGTAATGACTCTTCCCTGCTAACCGCTCCATAATCTGATCAATGAAAGGTAGCGGGAAGTGATCCTTCTTGGTGGCCTCATTCAGTCGTCTGTAGTCCACACAGACCCTCCAAGAAGTGGGCACTCTGGTAGCGATCTCCTCTCCAGACTCATTCACCACTGTAGTGATGCCCGTCTTCTTGGGCACCACATGTAACGGACTAACCCATTTAGAGTCGGAGATGGGGTAGATAAAATCGGTGCTCCACCACCTCGATATTTCCTTCATGACCACATCTCGAAGATTCGGGTTCAGCCGTCGTTGGAACTCACGCGACGGCCTAGCACCCTCCTCAAGATAAATATGGTGGGAGCACAGAGCCGGACTAATCCCCTGGAGATCAGCTATACTCCATCCTATTGCCTTGTGGTTTCTTTCAAGAACCTCCATCAGACGAGATTCTTGTTCTCCAGTCAAATCTGCTGAGATAATGACTGGGTACATGTCTGGCTCACCAGCAAGGAATCTGTTTTTCATCGACTACGGCAGAGGTTTCCGTTCTGGACAACTGGGAGGTGGCAGATCTGGCTTCTGATATGTCTGTGTGAAGGCGACCAGGTCTGCATGGGAGAACTCTCGCTCTGCATGAATCTCTGACGAAGGGCGGCCGACTGAATCATCAATGAACTACACTGGCTCGCACTCTGTCATGGTTGTTGGCTCAGAAGGAATCCGACAAGGTAAATATTCATCAAAATCATCCCAGTCAATGTCTGAATCCGAGGGATCAGAAGAAGATGAGCAAGACTGAAAATCATCGGCACTACTCGTCCCTACACTGTCATCCTCAGGTGTATCCTCATCCAGGGATGTGCTCTCCCGGCTCTCGACTGCCATGAGCTTGAGATATAGTGAATCTGTAGGCAAGGCGAGGGTCGGTGCTACAAGATCTGTCCAGTTGGATTCATCATCAGTCATCACGAAATCACACACCTGGTGGATGTCGAGCTCGTCATTTGTCATCTGCTCGGCTTCATTGGATTACTCTGAGCACGCCAACTCTCTGGCTCTGATCTGGTCGATCGTATCTATTTGTATGCTTTCACCCTCTACGCGAAAACATACCGTCCCACTGTCATGGTCGGATACCGCCTTGGTAGTGGCCAAGAATGGGCGTCCAAGTATGATGGGGGCATCGGTTACCGATTCAGGGATCTCCATGTCCAATACAACAAAGTCCACGGGGAATTTCAGGCCCTGAATGGTAACGACCACGTCCTTCAACAACCCCTTCGGCCTCTTGATCGACCTATCAGCAAACTGAAGGACTGTTCTGCTCCGAAGAAGAGGGCCAAACTCGAATCGTTTGAGTAAGGCTGCCGGAAGGAGGTTGATCGAAGACCCGCTGTCTAATAGCGTACGATCGAACCGCTGCTCCTGGATCTCGCATCTGACATAAGAGGCTCCTGTATCAGGTCTCTTGGCTGGCAATGTGTTCTGAATGGCGCAACAAGTGTCATGAGTGAGCATATGGATTTGATCTCTGTGCCTCCTCTTCCTTCGGACAGTAGTTGTCTCTTTCAAGTTCTTTTTGAAGAAGGGGATATGCTCAAATGCTTCTCGTAGAGTCAGCTGAATGTGGAACCTGTCAATCATCTGGTTGCTGATCTCTACCTGCTGGTTCTTTTTTGGGTTTTCTTTTTTGTTCCCCTTCGCCCGGCGGAGTGCCTCAGGGAAGGGGATGGTAGGGGCCTCCTCAGATGGAGGACTAGGAACAGGTCCCTGTGCCTGTGAGGAAGGAGGATCCATACAATCATCATCATGCAACACATATGGATCCGTAATGTGAACATAAACCTTTCCTTTATTCATATTTTTGTTCTTTTTGTTGTTACCACAGTCCATAGATACAAAAGGTGGTAACATCACAGAGGGAGGCTCAACAAAAGTAGACGTGGTGGCCACAGTACCACCACCGGCACCTGTCTCTGCGGCATCAGCACCGCGATCTGGCTCAGCATCCAAAATGGTGGCATCAGCATCACCGTCTGCATCTGGTATCACGACGGCCTCAGTACCGTCGTCTGGATCCCCATCATTGGTGGTCTCAGCACCACCGTCTTCAACATCATCATTAGCGGCATCAGTACCGCTACTCTGCTCCTCTGGCGCTTCTGGTGCTGCATCTAGTTGTCGCTCAGAAGAGGTGCCGCCGGCGAGCATCCTATCGCTCCTAGTAGTCACAAAATCAGCATCATAGAAAGAATACCACATATCGCTCAAATATTCACTAGGAGAGGTATCCTCTGTAAAATTTACCTGCTCAGACTTCCTTTTCAGATTATTCGGGTTAGGTTCAATCTGAGCGGGTATGGCGGCCTTCCCTTTGATAATCTCCCTCATCTCCTGCCGGAATTCATCCATTTCTTGCCTGAAGGTTGCTCGCTGTTCGGAGAGCAAGAGGGCAAGATCATCGAGAGCTGGGTTCTCAAAAGCAGGACCCTGAGAACCAGATGGTTGTCCCTGCTGGAAATGGGGCTGCTGCTGCTGCGGTTGATACTGGGGCTGATGGGGATAAGATTGTTGAGGCTGCTGTCGCTGCCTCCACTGCTGTCCATGATAGGCGGGACGAGGCCCACTCTGATACTGCTGTTGTTGGGCATGCCGGGGCTGTTGCTGCTGTGGTTGCTGGCTGTTCTGCTGTCCTTGGGCAGGATTCTGCTGCTGGGAGGAGGAGCCACCGTTGCCCCAACGGAATCCGGGATGATCACGACGAATCCCGGGCTGAGGGTACCGGTCGTACCATATCCCATTGACTTCCATCAATGGGTCCTGCTCAAAGGAGGGTGGAGGAAGAACTGCCAGTGGCTGCTCCGGCTGATAGACCACCATCTGCATGTCCGAAGATGGCGGCTGCGCTGGGTAGTACTGTAGCAATGGAACTGGCTCTGCCTGGATATGATTCACCTGGCGGTATGAGGTCGAGGATTGGTTGGAACTGCTACTGCTGGAGTCGGCCCGTGACCTAGGAGGCTGATGGGAATGGGCTTGTGCCTCCTGAATGCATAGGATTTGAGCTTTCAGGTCACTCATAGTTTTGGTGAGAAGGTCCATCTAGGCAAGACCTTGGTTCTGCTTCTTCTCGAGGATCTCCATGCGGTCCAACTTTTCGCTGATGATTCCCATGTCGGCTGCGGCTGATTCGGCTTGGGCTACGGCTACCGACGATGTATTGGGACCGGCATCGATGCGGGGCAATCCTCTAGAATGATCCTCCTCCCTGCGGTGGTTTTTGTTGTGTGTAGACTCTGGCTTGGGTCATCACAGTTGAGTTTTCTGCCATGCCTTCATAGATGGCCTAGACGTCGTCTTCACCCTTAGAGAAATATGATCCACCGCAGGAGGCGTTGACAAGCCCCTGCAGCTCCGGTGTCAGCCCACAGAAGAAACTTTGAACCCGGTTGGGCTTGGATATATCATGATGTGGACACCGGTCGATGAGCTCTCGGAATCGATCCCAGGCTTCATGGAATTGTTCATTTGGGATCATGACAAAATTGTTGATCATGGCTCTAGCTGCATTAGTCCGGCCGAGAGGATAGTACTTCTTCAGATATACGGTCCGGAGATCTGCCCAAGTGTCGATGAATCGCCCGAGGTGTTTGAGCCAATATGCGGCTCTGTCAACCAATGAAAATGGGAAAACGATCATCTTGATCGTGTCCTCAGTCAGCAGCCTATCATGGATGGTGCTGCATATCAACTCAAATTCTTGTAGGTGGAGGTGCGGCTCTTCGATCGGCAACCCATGGAATTTGGGTAGGAGCTGAATGGTATGGGGCCGAAGCTCGAAATCTCCATGGATAGGAGGAAGTCGGATCCAACGATGAGTGAGGGATGCGGCTGGGTTGTGCAATTCCCTCATGATGGTCTGTGGCGGTCTCTCAGCGTCGGGATCTCCTCCTCCTGCATCAGGTCCTCCTCCTCCTCCGCCGCCACCGCCCCCAGGTCGGTTTTCTCGCATCTGAGCTATCTCTCTCATCAGATCACCCATGAAGGTACCCTGGTCACGGATCTGTCTCTGCATGGTCTCCAGGGACGCTAACAAGGAATTGTTGATGGCCACCTGATCAATTATAAACGGAGGGTGATCATGGTCATCTGGGTGCTCGCCTCTATCTGCCATCACTGGATTCTCTGAAAAAGCAAAAGAGGCCATCTCAGGTGCTGTCAAATGATCTGAACTCTATGATGCACTGAATTCTGAAACTATTGTACTGATGGAAGGGGAGTAAGAAGGGTGATCGAGGGGGAACAGGGTGGAGGTAAACTCAGGCTCGGAGAGTGGACTCTCCGAGGTAGTCCTAGATGAATAAGGAGGAGTGCTGGATAGCGGTGCCGACAGGGTCGGCCTAAGAGATCTCCGTCCCATCATCTTGATTATTGGGAAGAGCAGAGGGAATGCAGAAGAAGAAGAAGGGTGAAATGAGATGCAACAAAATTGCGCACAATTGTGCGGTGTTTTTGATCTTGACCTAAATAAATCTAGCAATCAAACACAAAGCAGGGGTGAGTTCACCAACTCAACACGTGAAGCCGTGAAGGTTCGGCTTTTATCTTGTCAATTTTAGCTTGATTCAGGAATTAGTCTTTTCACGAGTCCTTAGAGCGCTACGCCTAAAGGAGAGAGAGTACTGCCGGAAGAGTATCCCATACTTGTCCTCCTCCTGTGTAACCTGTAGCTTGCGCTTTTTGAGGTCCTTGTAACCCTTCCTGGATCCCTACTCAGCCAAAGAATAAGAGAGGAAGCCAATAGGCGAAACCGATACTTCGGAACTCGCTCGCAACGGAATCACCCCTGAGCATGCAAGAACCTACTCGGACGCGAGACGATGAGACAGACACCCCCGTGAAGGCGTGGCCTAGGCTCGATACTTCGGACAAGGTCGATGCTCTACACAATAGAGAGTCACCAATGTTGACCAAGCCCTACTCGTCCACGTACGATAGAAGCGCCAATACTTCGGAAATCCAAGCGATACACAAGGCAGCCACAAGCTGGAATTTTGGCTCTAATCCTTACGAAGCGCTCACCTCACTTGGAAGGAGACCTTCCCATGCAACCTGAAAACAAGTGAGGGTGTTACTCTCCCCAATCAATGAATCCAATTACCAATTTTATTTTTTGTCAAGGTTTTCTTAGCAGTCCCTTTTTTAATTTTTTTGGTGTTATCGCTTCTTTTGAGTAGATTCAAACAAGCGCCTAATGATTTTTGTATTTTCTTGATCCTAGTTTGTCCAAAAACAGAGGGAGAATAGAGTCGGAAAAGCCGTGCAAGTTGACACAAAGATGGAAATCTCACCTTTGTGCGTAAATGATGGATGCAAAGTAAGAAGACTTACAGCGAATCCCAGCTCTCTCCATGCGGGATGCAAAGCAGAAATTTATAAACCTAGTCTATATGCCGGTATGCAATGCGGAAATCGTCCTAAGATAGGCAACTGCTAACGTAAAGAACCACAAGTCAACCACCGATCATCGATCCTAAGAGTCCGGTCTAGACCCCCCTCCTCTTCTTGACACATCGAGTTCAGGAGTAGCGCTTGATGGAGAGGGCTCGCGGTGTGGAGGATCTAAGAAAGAGAGCTAACTGTTTAATTAAACTAAGTCCAAGTACGAACTATAGGTACATGCAAAGGTTATTAGTGTGTTTGGACCTAATTGAATCGATCAAGCATGCCTAAAACTAAGGGCTCAATCCACAAAAGAAAGTGAAAATGAAATCAAAACCGGCAAATGACAGCGGTGAAAACTCGGCAAAAACTGCGGTGAGCCCCCAGGTGAACAAACACCCGGAAATTAGGCCCGGAAAGTCCAAAAAGTCCAAGTACTTGTATTATTACAAATTATCAAATCACTCTCTCACAAAAATAAATTGCAACTAATCTACCACTCTCTCTCACTCTTCCTGCTCTCTCCTATCGGCTTGACCTAAGAAGGCCGGCTCCGCTTCCCAAGGTTGCTTCGGGTCACCTAGGCGATCTGCCGTGCTCCACGGTCCCTCGCAAGAAGACAAGAAAGGATGGTCAGAATAGCTCAATCAATATATGTATCAGAAGTGCAAGAGAGATAACTGAAGCTATGGTAGACAACAATCACAAGCAAACAAAAATGTAAACTACTCGCTGTTGCTCCCCGGCAACGGCGTCATTTGATAAACGCAGGATTCAGAGCGGTCGTATTGACTCACAAGGCGAGTCAACAGTCGGTGTTGTGACCACTACAAAATCCTAGGTTTAATCAACAATTAACCCACACTAAAGATCAATAATTAGAAATAAATGTGGAGTTAAAATTTATTTTTAACTCTGCACAAATGATGTAAAGGGCAAGTATGCAGAGAGTTCGAACATAGGGAGCAAACAGGGTAATTCAAACAAATGTGCACAAGTAAATGTGAAGTGTCTACACTAAGCAAGCAAGCAAAGAAATTTTTGTGGGTTTTTAAATTTTTTGTTTTAATTTAATTTTTAATTTTGTATTTTGATTTTTAAATTTTTTTGATTTTTATAATTTTATATTTTATATATTTTTTTATTTCTTTTTTTCAATATTGGAAAATAAGGACAATGTAATAAAAGACAAGGTAAAGTATTTATAAAAATGTGCAAAAATAACCAAAAATCCAGAACTAAAATGTTTTTGATATTTTTAGGATTTTCTACTGTTTTTGTGATTTTTGTGTATTTTTCAAACTGTTTTTGGTATTTTAAAATACTGAAATAAGGGAAAACAGTGAAATATGTACTGGCTGTGAGTAAAATAGGAATTAAAATTAGCAAACAGCCACCAAAAATTTTCACACTATTTTTCAAATAAAGATAATGAAATATAGAACAAACAGGAACTGAGTTTGTATTTTTCTGAGTTTTCTTTGATTTTATATATTTTTTTGAAGTTTTTAAGTATTTTCGAATTTTTAAGGTTTTTCTTTTGAGATTTTTAGTGATTTTTGGACTGACACTAATGGATGATGAGACACACAAAATCTAATTTTTTGAAATTTTTCAAAACGTTTTTGTAATTTTTATGTATTTTCTAATGTGAACAGGGAAATAAATGCATGTTTTTTATTTTTAATAGATATGAAAATGCAATAAAAATGCAATGCAAAAATGTGGCGTGAAAGTTCAAGTACACAAGAGCTTAAGCCTAATTTTGTGGAATTTTTGGAGGCCAAATGATAATTTAAATAATTAGAATAATCATCCAAACATTAAACAGGCCTAGCAGGGGTATATGTGTTATTTCTCAAACATCCAAGGGGTACATGCAAAATTGCCACAAAGTTTTACACTAAAACTTGCATTTGCTGTGCTAAAAACAAAATACAAAACCCGGAAGGGCCTTAGTACAAAATTCCCAAGCAAAACATGTGTGAAACACGCACTTGGCAGGGACCTAAGTGCAGTATTCAAAACTAGCAGGGGGTTCAATGCAAAATATCCCAAAGTTTTACACTACATTACAAAATCTTGGGACTAAACTGAAATAAATAAACCCCAGGGGGGTCCTTGCAAAAAGCCCACCCCCTCACGCACACAGGCACGTGAGGTGACGTAGCACAGGACCTGAATGTAAATAAACTAAACGCTAGGGGTTTACATGCAAATAACCCAAAGCTTTTATACTTCAGACGAAAGTTTAAATACTAAAAAGTAAATACAAAATGTGCGAGGGTTAAGGTGCAAAATACCCTCGACGCGCGATCCAACGGCGGATGGGGTGCCACTTAAACACGTGATGCACGATGGACGGCAGATGACGCTTCGTGGATGTGCGGCTGAGATCAGATCTCCAAGGACGATCAACCGTCGAGGCGTGGGGAGATCCAACGGCTGTTGTGCTATCTGGGCGCGCTCCAAGATCCAACGGCTGGGGAGTGAAGAGGAAGAACAACGAAGAACACCGGCAAGGGTGAACTTTGTCGCCCACGATCTCGGTCCTCCGGCGACGTCGAGGCTTCAAAATGGACGTGGAGCATCCTGAGGTCTTCGTCAACCTCCTGGGGCAGTCAAAAATTCACAGCGGTGGCCGTGATGCGCGCTGGGGGCTGGCGGAGCTGGGAGGCTTCGTTAGCTCCGACGAGCTCAAAACTCGAACTCCAGGTGCTTTCATGTTCGCTTTGACCTGCAAAAAGAGTCAAAGGGTCCAGGGTAAACTACATGGACGCTTGGATGGTCGTGGGGATGCGTGGAACGACGGGGTGACGAATGACCAGAGGTGCGCTCCGACCAAGATGGGTGATTAGGCGAAATAATCGACGAAACTTAGATTTTTTTATGGTTTTCGATCCTAAGACTAACAGGAACTAAATGGCGTAAAGAAATACAAGGGGGGAGGTCCTCGATGGCCGGAGCTAGAGGAAAAGGTGTACCTCGACCGCCGGTCTTGCGGGAGGTGTAGGGAGCTCCTCCGACCTCGATCACCTCGGCTGAAGGCCTTGAGCTGGAGCTGTCACCTCCAGGAAGCTCTGGAGCGCAAGAAGGTGGAGAGGGGTGGTCCGAAGGCAGTCCAAATTCAAACGGGAAAGTCGGGGTTCATTTTATGCGGTTTGACCCAAAGTTGCAGGGGCCCAAAGATCAAGAGATTGCCAGCGCCTCAGTGATCCATGGCCCGATGTAAACGCATGGTGGGCAAGATGGTTGGTAGAGGAAGAGATTTGCAGAAGGATTCGAGACGAAAGGGTGAAAGATGCGACCTGGAGAAGGGCGCCAAATGCGCCAAAAAAACCAGGTCTGACAGGGGGGTAGGTGGGGGAAGACGACCAGTTGACCGAGGTCAACTGGTGGCGTCTCCTGATTGGTCCGCGTGGACCAATCAGAAAAAATCCCTGATAATTATTTTGTAAATTCAATTAAAAATAGAAAAAGACCGAATTAATTAATGATTAAAAAATAAAAAATATTCGTTATTTTATGTAGTATTTTATTATGATTTTTAATTTATTTGGTGAGGTATTTTTACAGGTTTACTTTTTAGCCCTATATAGGTATATTACCTTTGTAATTTAGTATTTCATCTTTATTCTGTATATTTTAATTTTATTATTTTTATTTCTTATTTTATAAAATTATAAAATACTTTTATATACACAAATATATTTTTATTTTATTTTTCTAATATGTTTTGCATCTTAAATAAATTATAAGAATGTATGGTATAGGTATGTACATAGGTATTGTATCTATGTATTTTATTTACAAGTATTTTTATTTTAATTTTTCTTTAGGTTTTTATTCCAATTTTGTTGTACATAATTATTACAAGTAATATTTACAACATTATAAAAATATAAAAATACAAAAATAATGAATAAATAATAAATTGAATATTTTAATATGTACAAGTATACAATAGGGGTCCAAAACTCAACTTTCAAACTGTAGCTCCGCCAAATGCGAAACCACCGCCATTAAATATATTATTTTATTCTATATACCATTAAAGGTGAGTTTGCTGCATTTGGAGTTGCCAGTTGTGAGATACAGGTCTGGGAAGTTGGGATTCTGGATTTTTATTCAGACCATAACTTTTTATCTGTACATTATTTTTCTGTGAAATCAATTTTGTATTTTTATTCATAAAATTATCTACAAATTTCATGTACAAAGTTCCTTTATTTCATGTATAAAAAGTGGAACAAAAAATAGGTCTCAAAATGAATAAAGAATGAATTAATAGATATAGGTTTTTGGCCCTTATCTCCCCCCTACTTTATTCCTGGTCGACCTATTCATCAAGATGCCTAGGTCTCTGGGTTTCGGGTCATAAAATATTTACAATATTTTATTCTTTTTTTCTTTTCTTTTATTTATTCTATAATTTTGGCCTTAATTACAGTATTTTATACACTAAATAGATGCACATGCATGAGTGCTAAGATGATGATATTAATGACATTTACAGGCATTTGCTAGGGTTTTTGATGCCAAAATGATAGAATAAAGATGATGAAATGTGGATTCATCAGTCACTTAAGCGATTAGGAAGTGGGGCAGGTTGGCGATCAGAATCTAGAACTGTGTTGTTCAATCTGTAGACGATGATCTTCAATTAGAGGCAGTGTTGCTTCATTCTTCGATGCTTCGAGGCGATCAACCTCGAATGGTGCTCGATCGGTGGTTCTGCTTGGTGTCTTAGAGCACTACAATGGTTCATTTTCAATCAAAATGAAGATGCCTTGTTGCAGGAGGAGGTTTTAGCTTTGGATGTTTGATTTGCAAGTTTGAGGTGACGATGATGCCTTTAATGATCGTCGATCAGAAGCAAGTTACTAAGCTGATGACGATTGAATAGGGATTTCATCTTCAAATCTCTAATCTCCGGGTGCTTTAGGTGATGATTCAACTCGAGTTGCGAATTTGTATCCTGTGGTTGCATGTAGATGAAAGACCTCCAGGAGTTCTTGCATAGGATATAGCGACTTGAGATTTGAGTGCTCAGTCGTAATATAGAAGGAATCAGTGAATGGAGAAGCTCCAGTGGTGGATGAGAAGGAGCTTTGTGCTCTATCCACCAGTCGTGGTAAGAGATGGAAGGTCACTTATGGTACAACGGCAATAAGGTGATCATCAAGGGGAGATAGTGACGATTGTGATGGAGGAATTCTGATGTGAGACTTGAACGGAGAACAGAGAGAATTGGAAGGATTGAGAGGAGAAGATAGAGGGAGGAAGATGATAGGAGGAACATGAGGAAGCCTAACCTATAACAAGGTGGATGACTGTCACCAGTGATCTGGAGCACAGACTGCAGAGGTGATGGCCTCGGCGCACGATGATGCAGAGGCTTTTCGTGCGGTATAGCTAGGGCTACATGTCAGGGTTGATCTCGCCACTCCTCTCTCTCTCTCTCTTCGGAACTTGACGATGGAGGGGAGAAAGTCTCTCATCCACTCCTATCTCTTTCTCTCTCTACCGGAACTCAGTGGAGGAAGGTAGAAAAATGTTGTATTTCAAGCTCGAAGGGGGATATAGGGCTATTTACAAGCTGGCTGTCGTGGAGGCCAAGAAAATGGGTCTGATCATCGAAGGAGGAGTTCGGTGACCGCAAGGTTGTTGGGCCACCGGCCTAACGACTGGGTTGTTGCGGTGGTTGGCAGCTAGAGGAAGGAAGGAGAAAGGGGAAGAAGGAGAAGGGCGTCAGGGGAAGAAGAAGAGGCGGGGAAGAAGGGAAAGGAAGAGAAAGAAATAAAAAAATAAATACTTAACTAGTTAATAAATTAAAATTAATAATTAATAATTAAATAAGTAAATTAAATAATTAAAATAATTAATAATAAATTTAAATAAGTAACAAATAATTAAAGAATTAAATAATTAAATAATTAAAAAAATAAATAAATAAATAAAATATTTAAATAATTTAAATTTTTAATATATTTTATTTTATGTAATAATATAATATGAATAAAATATTAAAACAATATAAAAGTACAAGATATACCTATGTAATAAAATTAAGGTACATTGTATAATTTATATCAATAGGGTCCCAAACCCACTTTTTGCATATTAACTCCGATTTTAGCGAAATCAGTACCACTTGATTAATAATTCAATAAAACGAACTTTAAATGTGACTATTCTCTATTTGGAGTCCATATGACCGAGTTATGAGGTCCAAAAAATTTAGGTCACAGCTTCATGACTTCAGGATTTATTGACATTTTGACTTAAGTTATGTTTTTATATTTTCTTATTGATTTTTAGAAATATATTAGAAAATAATTAAGTTAAATGGAGTTAAGAATAATTAATTAGAAAATCGAAAAGTTTCTACATATAGACAAAGGAGCCAAAACTCATCCATTTTATTCTAATATTTTTTGATAATTTTAATAAATAATATTAGTTATAAAATGAAGTTTAAAAGTAAGTTTGGTCAATTTGGAGTTATAAAAAGATATGAACCTCGGAAGTCGGCTTTTACAGTTTTTGCGGTTCATTATAATCATTATTTTTATATTGTATATTTTTTCTGATATTTTTATAATTTAATATATATATATATATATATATATATATTAATGAACAACTTTTGTGAACTAAAGATTTTGATTGAAAATTATCTTAGTGATAAATAAAATAGGTTAAATATTTACAATGTGAAAAAATGTATTTATGTATATTGGTGTTGTTGGTTTTCTAAAATTTTTATACATTACGATCATTATCTCCTCCTACTTATTTATTTTTGTCGATCAAGTCAATATTGACCTGTCTTAGGGTTAGGATCAGTTTGTATATTTTATATACATCCTTCTTTTCCTTTTTTTTCATTTCTCTTTATTATTTTATTTTGGATAAAATAAGTGTTAAATATATAATATTAATAATTGTGGTTAGAATGTTAATTAATGGAAATTAATGAATATTTACATGCATTCTACCAAGGATTTTAGCTAAAATGAAAGAATAAAGGTGATGAATCATAGATTCATTAATCACCCAGCTCCTTCATTCGATCAAAAGCTCCCGATCATCCAATCAAAAGTGTCGGATTCCACCACTTCGTGCTTCTCCACCTGTGCCCAAGACGACCTTCGGTCATTGCGCAAGACCCATCCTCTCCATCCCTCATGTTCCACAGCTTCAAATAATCGATTAGGCATAGTTCTCTACCGTGTTTTAATTAGCCTTTTATTTGCTCCCTCTCCTTCAGCTTCCACATACTTCGATATATTTTATCCGATAGTTTCTACTATATTTGAGAATGTGATTGTCCTCCTTTGCAGTTTCTACCATGATAAGCTATTTTATGTGCTTCAGTTCATAAGCTAATATAGATGTCATGTTTGTTAATCTTATATATTATATTTGGATAATATGTATGAAATTGTAGTAATCTACAATATAAAATAT
This sequence comes from Ottelia alismoides, assembly GCA_037367405.1. NCBI lineage: Eukaryota > Viridiplantae > Streptophyta > Magnoliopsida > Alismatales > Hydrocharitaceae > Ottelia > Ottelia alismoides. Next base: position 29,141 of record JAZKJV010007917.1, read on the forward strand.
TATCAGAATTTAGATCTGGATGGATTTTCTAATAATTTTGAATCTATCATGGTGTTGATCTTGATATCCAACCCATGATTCTTCGTCATTGTCAATGTAAGAAAGCATAACAAGATAAATGTGTCCTTGAATTGAGTACACTCTTATTTATTTGATGTGCTTATTTCCTGTTTTCATATTGTATTTTCATATTGTCAGTATCAATTTTATTGTATATTTTAGGTAAAATGACAAATGATGAATTGTGGGAAATGAATCAGGATGTCATTGATGAAGACTACGTGGGTTCAATTTCTGGTTTGAATGAAGCTGTGGCTATAGAAGAGACAATAGATGTGGATGCAAATGTTGGAAAACTGTTTGTTGGCATGGAATTTTATTCGGACGAGGATCTTATTGCTTTCTACAATTCATATGCAAGAACATTTGGTTTCTCTATATGCAAAAATAATATATGTCGCTCAGAACAAGCAAATCTTCTTAATGCTAGAAAAATTAATTTTTTCTAAGGAAGGATTCAAAGATTTGAAAGATAAAAGATCTGAGGGACGAGGGGTGAATCGCATACGTGATCTTAGAGAAGGTTATGCTCACATTTATGCATCTGTGGATGATGAGGGGACTTGGGTGGCGCGAACTTTCTCTGAAGCACACAATCATGTGTTGACAAGTCCATTCAAATTACAAAGGTTACGATCACACAAAAAGATTTCATCTTGTGTGGCAGGTCTGATTGACACGTTGCACTGTTGTGGGTTAGGTGTTTCTAAGATCTTTAGTGTTTTGAGTTCCTCTAGTGAGCAGAATAATACAAGCCAAGTTTGCCAAGACCAAATCAAGCCCAGTTGAAAGAAAAATCTTGGTTAAGAGTGTATGGTTGTTGTGAGATATTTTAAAGAAAACGTGACGTTAGACCATGATTTCTTTTTCAGAGTTCACCTTGATGAAAATATGATAGTGCGAAGTGTATTTTGGGTTGATGGACGATCACGATCTTCTTACTTGCATTTTGATGATGTGATGGTTTTTGACAACACATACAGAACGAACAAATTTTGATGTCATTTGCACCGTTTATTGGTAGAAATCATCATAGAAAATCAACATTATTTGGATGTGCTTTCTTACAGATGAGAGTACGGAAACCTTTTCGGTTATTCCATATATGGTTCAAGTATATGAATGGGAAGTTTCCTAGAGCAATAATCACTGATCAGGATACAGTGATGCGCGAGGCTATTGCTTTGGTATTCCCTACAACTACACATAGATTTTGCATCTGGCAAATTTGAAAGAATGCATTAATCCATTTGCATTAATTGAGATGTTATAAACAATTTGAACATGATTTATGAAAAGTGGATTTATGGTAGCCAAACTATTGATGAGTTTGAGAGAAGATGAGAAGATTTTCATACAAAGTACAATATTTCAGAAAAAAAGATGGCTCCACAATATGTATGAACTACGACGAATGTGGATAGATGTTTATCTAAAAGATGTTTTTTAGCAAAAATGTCATCAACACAACATTCTAAAAGTATGAACTCATTCTATGATGGATATGTCCATTCTTAGATAACTTTACCAGAATTCGTGTTACAGTACGAAAGGATCCTAGTTGCATGTTGTGAAGCTGAGGAAACTTTAGAGTTTAAAGCATTGAATACAAAGGTAGTATTGTGGTCTGAGCATCCAATGGAAGCACAAGCTTCTACTTTCTACACTCTAGCGAATTTCATAAAATTCAAGATGAATTTAAGAATATTGTTAATTGTGCATCTTGAAAAGTTGTAAAGGATGATGATGTCATCATATATGAAGTTTATTTACTTGGCCCTCGGAATAGAAAATTTCTAGTTGATTTTTTCCTAAAAGAAAGTAGAACCATGGGTTCATGCAAGAAGTTTACATATGAAGGTACTCTCTATTGCCATATTCTTTATATTTTCAAGAATAATGATTTAAAGGAAATACCAAAGAGAATTTGCTACAATGATGGTCAATGAATGTTAAATTTGTGGGAGCAAGAAAAAAGAATATTTTGATGTCGAAGACAAACCAAGTCTTAATATGTTGTGGGGCCTTCGATGGCCACATTCTGAGATGTATGATTGAGGAAATTTAAATAGAAGAAATTTAAAGTTGCTTTGGAAATAGTCAAAGAAGGTCTGAAATAATTAAGGAATTGTAATCGAACAGAGTGATCGTGCAGTCTTACACTATTGAAGTGTTTCAACCATCTACTATCGTTGATTCAAGAGCTAATCATTTTGATATTCACAATACACTATGTGTTATAGCTAAAGGGAGACCTCGAATAATAGAGAGAATGAAATCTGGCATTGAAGTTTCTTCCTTGCAGGGTGAAATAAAGAAAAGAACAAGTAGAAACTACAGGTTAAAAGGACATTATCAAACCGCATGCAATGCAAAGGTAATGTTATTTGAATAAATTCTTTTACTATTGGTTAAGTCTCAAATGTAATTCATTTTTTTCTCACGCAGGAGGTAACTCAATGATATTCACTATAATTACCATGCTACTCAATAGGGCATAGCTGTGGATATTTCTTTATTATTAAATAAGAAGAGTCAATTGTTTAGTTTGGAATTTTTGGCTCCAATTGTACATGGCATACTGTTATTTTCATGTGTGATTTTTGATAATCCATGATTCAAATGGTGCATGTTTCTGATTTAAATATCTTTTGGTGTTAGTTTGAAATTTGTAGTTGTGTTTCAATTAGACAGGGCATAATGTTATTTTCACGTGTACGATGAAATTTGGAGTTGATGATCCACGATCACAACAATCACCATTCAAGTCCACGAAGCACAGTTGTGGACTTATTTTTTTTATTAGATAAGAACAAGTGAAGACTTGGTTTGGGATTTTTGGCTCATGTTGGACAATACACCTTTCTCAGCAGCAGAATATAGCTATCTTACTGTTCTCTCTTTCGGATGTTAATCTTACTATTCATTCTAAGTCACTGTGTTTCAGTTTCGGTTGTTTGAAATGGAAAATAGTCATCTGAATTGTTGGCAATACATTTGAGCATAGTTTTTGCACGAGGCCAATGAAGCTTTGGTTCCATCCTTTCTACAAGTATAATCTCAAATATTAGAAATCCTTGTCTGACCATCGAAATTGCTCTTCTTTGAAAGCCAATCCAAAGCCTATGATGACTTATTAAGTATTTGGAAGCTCATGTATTTTCTCAAGAAAGGCAAGAATTTTAGTCCGCATGAGTCTCTATTCTATTATTATAACCCATGATGGCTTATTAAGAATTGATCACAAACGACCATCGAAATTTGTTACAGAAGGATTGCATAATGCAAGAAGAGCACTAGACATTGACATTAATACAATACGCACGTAGCTAGTTTAGGGGTGTTTATTGGATGGGTTCCCCTCCTTGTGGGAACCTAGTCCATATATATAGGACATTGGTAGTCCTATTTGGAAAAAGAAATATCATTTATTCTTTTAGGATTAGGACTTATCTTTTCCTAATCCTATTGGAAGTAGGAGTCCATGTTTCCTTATTTGCTCATCTCCATGAAGTATAAATAGGGGGTATGGGGGTGCATAGTAGGATCATCCCGACACTAGCTTTCTTAGCGCAAGAAAGAATAAGAGAGAGGGATAAGAAAGAAAGTTCGTGGTTGCCGGAGTAGTTTGGAGGGAATAACCTTTGGAGCAGTTCTTCTCCAACATTCTTCCCTATAGTTTGACGACCGATTTACAATTGGGTTATATTTGATATTTCTCCTCTCTATTATTCTCCATTATTTGGTGATTTATAGCACTGTATTGAGGGTCAGCCTATTGTAAATCCCTCACGGGAGATTACTTCGATTATAGTGCTTGGTTTTGGGTTGTGATCAACCCCGTGGTTTTTCCCCTCACATTGAGAGTTTTTCACGTTAAAAATTCTTCGTGCATCTGTGGTTGAGTTTTCTGTGGTTGAGATACTTTCTCGTAATTGATATATCGTGCAGGATCCGCCTATCGACTTTGGTTATTTTTTCGCGATTCAATTTATATGGGGAATCCATTCCTAATAAGTGGTATCAGAGCAAGGTTCAATGGCGGATTACAAAATAGAGTTTGGTTCAAGCATGATGATTAGTCCTAATAGGACTAATACAATTTGAGGAAGAACAAGATGAAGGATTTTTTATATGTGAACAGAAGTCTGAAGCCAAAATAGATGAGGAATGGGAGTTTGAACATGAGCATGTTTGTGGCTTCGTAAGACAGTCTGTTGATGAAAATGTCTACAACCATATCCAAGATGAAAGTCATGCTAGAAGCTTGTGGTTGAAGTTGGAAAATCTTTATGCCTCCAAGACGGGAAGTAACAAATTGTTTCTTCTCAAGAAACTAGTGAACTTGAGGTTCAAGGAAGGCAGCTCTGTAGTAGATTTCTTGAATGAGTTCCATGGAATTACTAGCCAGTTGATGAGCATGGGAATAAAATTAGAAGATGAGATGTTGGGACTACTAGTGCTTGCTACTCTACCGGATTCATGGGAGATTTTTCGAGTCTCACTTACAAATTTTGCAGTCAATGGGGTCATTTCTTTGGAAACAGTCAAGTCTGGCATTCTCAACGAGGAGATGCGAAGGAAAACCAAAGGAATCTCTTCACATTCAGAGGATCTTGTCACAGAGAATAGGGAGAGGAGCCGGACCAAGACTGATAAAGGTAGAGATAATACTAGAAGTAAGTCCAGATTTAGATATCAGACCATGGAGTTCAACTATTGCAAGAAGAAAGGGCACATCAAGAAGTATTGCTTCCAGTTCAAGAAAGATAACAAGAATGGTGGCAACAAGCAAGAGAAAAAAAATGAAAAAGCTGTTGTAGCTGCATAGCATGAGCTCCTCATTGTCTGTGATGAGGAGATGGTAAATGTCGCACAGGATGGTACTTCTTGGCTTGTTGATAGCGGATCTGCTCTACATGTCACATCTTAGAGAGAGTTTTTCTCTTCATATACAGATGGTGATTTTGGCACATTGAAGATGGGGAATGGTTCTTTGTCTCATGTTGTTTGCATTGGCAATATTGCATTGAAGAATGCCAATCGAGTTGTGTTGATGCTCAAAGATGTGAGGCATGCACCAGACATACACTTAAATGTCATTTCTGTAGGCAAGCTTGATGATGAAGGATACCTTAACACTTTTGGTGGCGATCAATAAAAGCTTGCTCGAGGATCATTGGTTGTTTCTCGTGGCAAGAAATATAGAAACAATCTTTACATCATGAATGCATCCATCTCTCATGATGTTGCACATGTGATTGGAGATGCAAAATCCATTAAGTTGTGGCATCGAAGATTGGGGTACATGAGCGAGAAGGTGTTGCAGTGTTTGGTGAGGAAGAATATGTTTATAGATGTCAAGAAAGAGAAGCTGGAGAGATGCACACACTACTTGACTGGGAAGCAGACGAGAGTCTCCTTCAAGAGCCATCCATCTTCTAGGAAGATGCAACCATTGGAGCTTGTTCACACAGATGTTTGTGGTCCATTGAAAGTAAATTCTCTCGATGGTGCACTTTATTTTGTTACATTCATAGATGACTTCTCCTGGAAAGTTTAGGTCTATGCCTTAAAGAGGAAGGACCAAGTCCTTGGCATTTTCAAAGACTTCTATTCATTAGTGGAGCGATAATCTGGAAAGAAGCTGAAGTGCATCCGTAGTGATAATGGTGGTGAGAATATTAGATCGTTTGATGAGTATTGCATGTCTCATGGTATCAGGCACCAGAAGACACTACCCAAGATGCTGCATTTGAATGGCATTGCAAAAAGAATGAACAGGACCCTAATGGAGAGAGTCAGATGTCTCCTTTCTGAAGCTAAGTTGGCTAACTCTTTTTGGTGTGAAGCACTTTATACTGTTGTTCATGTTATTAATCTACCTCCACATGTACCCTTGGATGGTGATGTTCCTGATAGGGTTCGGCATGGAAAGAATGTCTCATACAACCATTTGTGGGTCTTTGGATGACGCGTATTTGTGCATGTTCCCAAGGATGAGAGGTCCAAGTTGGACGCAAAGACAAAGCTGTGTATCTTCTTAGGATATGGACTGGTTACAGGTTGTATGGTTGTTGATAAGAAACTGGTGAGGAGCAGGGATGTGATATTCTCTGAAGATCAAACCATTGAAGACATCCAGAAGGCTGCTAAGGACTCTCCTTGGAACAACTATCAACCAGATGATATGGAGCCAGTCCCTTTGTAGAGCGCTCCACATGTAGTGTCGGATGATGCATATAGCATGTACTAGATGCAGGACATAAGGAGGATGTACCATTGATCACCACTCCTGATGATGATGATGATGATGCAAATGACGGTAGTGATCATGGTGGGCAGGATGATGAGAGCTCTTCTTCTTCCGAGGCTCTCCCACCATAGAGAACCGTGGGGGAGTGGCGACCCCCCACCAGGTATTCTGCACATGAGTACATTTTGTTGACAGACAACGGCGAGCCTGAACACTATGAAGAAGCCTTGCAAGATGCAAACGAGGAGAAATGGGTAGAAGCTATGAAAGAGGAAATGGAGTCCCTTCATAACAATCATACCTTTGAGCAGCTTCTTGGTCGTTCTCAGCTTGGCAGCTAGTCTTGATTTGGAGGTTGAATAGATGGATGTGAAGACACCTTTCCTCCTTGGTGACCTTGAGGAGGAAATCTACATGTTGCAACCAGAGGACTTTACAGTAAAAGGCAAAAAAGACTATGTTTGCAGACTGAAGAAGATTCTATATAGATTAAATCAAGCACCCCAGGAAGTGGTATAAAAAGTTTGACTCGTTCATGGGGGAGCATAGTTACTCCAAAAGACCAGTTTAAACCATTGTGTGTTCGTGAAAAAAATTCTCAGGTGATGATTTCATCATATTGTTGCTTTATGTTGACGACATGCTGATTGTAGGCAACAATTGAGAGAGAATTTCTAGCTTAAAGAAGGAGTTGACCAAGTCTTTTGCTATTAAGGACTTTGGACATGCAAGTCAGATATTGGACATGAAGATCACTCGAGACAGGGGAGCAGGGAAACTTCAACTTTCACAAGAGAAGTACATTGAGAATACTTCAAAGATTTCATACGGAGAAGGCAAAGCCAGCTAGCACCCCTCTTGGAGCGCATTTCAAGTTAAGTTCCAAAGATAGCCTACAGAACAATGCTGAGAAGAAAGATATGGAAAGAGTTCCCTATGCATCAGCTACAGGTAGTCTCATGTATGCCATGATTTGTACGAGGCTAGATATTTCTCATGCAGTTGGAGTTGTTAGTAGGTTCATCTCAAATCCAGGAAAATAACATTGGGAAGCAGTTAAATGGATCTTGATATATCTTCGAGGTACTAGCAGTTAATCTCTTTGCTTTGGAGCATAGAAGCCAATTCTTCTTGGATACACAGCTTCAAATATGCGTGTGACATTGATGGGAGAAGATCCATACCTGGTTACATGATGTCCTTTGCAGGTGGCGCAGTTTCTTGGCAGTCTCGTCTTCAGAAGTGTGATGCTTTATCCACTACAAAGGTTTAGTCATTGCAGCAATAGAGGCATGCAAGGAGTTGCTGTGGATGAAGAAGTTCATGAAGGAGCTTCATTTTCATCAGGACAAGTATGTACTTTATTATGATAGTCAGAATGATATTCATCATGGCAAGAACTCTACATTTCATGCAAGATCAAAGCACATCGATGTCAGATATCATTGGATACGTGATTGATGAATCCACATTTCATCATTTTTATTCTATCATTTTGGCCTCAAAAACCTTGGCAAATGCATGTAAATACCATTAATTTCCGCATCTTGGCATTTATGCGTGTGCATTTAAATAGTGTATAAAATACTGTTTTTAAAGCCAAAATCATAGAATAAATAAAAGAAAAGAAAAAGCATAAAATATTGTAAATATTTTATGACCTGAAACCCCAAGACCTAGGCATCTTGATGAATAGGTCGACAAAGAATAAAGTAGGGGGAGATAAGGGCCAGAATACACTAAAAATACCTATTCATTTTATTCATTCTTTAGTCATTTTGGGGCCTATTTTTAGTTCCACTTTCTATAGCTCAAATAAAGAAACTCTGTACATGAAAGATGTAGATAATTAAATAAATAAAAATACATAATTTATTTCAGTCAAAAATACTGTACAGATAAAAAGTTATGATCTGAATAAAAATCCAAAATATCAACTTCCCAGACCTGTTCTTGCAAATAAAAGCTCGAAATGCATCAAACTCATCTTTAATTGTATATAATTAAAAATAAGCTATTTAATGAAAGAGGTTTCGCATTTGGCGAAGGTACGGTTTGAAAGTTGAGTTTTGGACCCCTATACTATACTTGTACAGATTAAAATATTCATTTTATTTATCATTCTTTATTTCCATAGTTTTGTATTTTTATAAATTCGTAAATATTATTTATAATATATATGTGTATTTAAATCAGAATAAAAACTCAAAGAAGACACAAAATAAAATACTTGTATAAATAGTTGACCTAGGTATAAAACCTATACCTATGCTTATAAAATTACTATTTATATTTTATCAAGTGTACAAAATACATCAGAAAAATAAAATAAAAATATATTTAAGTGTATAAAGATATTTTATAAATTTATAAAATAATAAACAAAAATAAATAAATTAAATATACAAAATAAAAATAAAATAATAAAATATATATATACCTATATAGAGCATAAAAGGTAACATGTAATTATATAACTCATAAAAATAAATAAAAATCATCAAAAATTTCCTTAAAAAATAAGAAACATTTTTTATTTTATAACCTAAAATTAATAAATTCATTTACTATTTTATTTCGAATTTACAAATAATTTTGGCTCCGAATTTCCTGGTTGGTGCACGTGGACCAACCAGGCACAGTCATCTGTTGACCTCGGTCAACTACCTTACCGAGGTCTGCCACCTTTTGACAACCCGATTTCGCCCAATTTCAGAGCCCAATCCCTTCGTCTTCTCCCCTCGGTTCCTTCTTGGAAATTTTCCCCTGATCATCACTAGCCCACGCCACACCTTTAGATCACGCAAAATCTCGATCATGTGCGCGTGGCCCTTGCTTGAAGAAGACACCATCATCCTGTATATAGTCAGCCCGCCACCTTCAAGCTCGATTGAACCCCCTAAGCACCGGCTTCGCTCCCGTTTTGGTGCCCTTGAGTGAGAGGAAGGTGACAGCTTCCGCCTCCGCGCGTCAAATCGGTCGAGCAAGCATCAGGGCAGCTCCACCACCTCCGGCAAGTCACCGCCATCGAGGTCCTTCACCTCAGGTACACCACCTTCGAGGTCTTAGTTTTTCTTCCCCTTTTCTTTCGCATTTCATTCGCCGTAGTCGTAGGAACATTTCCCCCCATTCATCATCAAGATCCCTCCATCGAATCGCCTCACACGATTGTCTCGCCGGAGCGCACCTCCAGCCGAGCATCGCCGGAGGCACCTGGACCCAATTCTCTCCGCCGCTTTCTTGGTGGCGCTTGGACGCCTCGCCGACAACGTTGAGCCCTCCAGCACATTCGCAGACCTCCCAGGAGCATGCCCATCCATTTCTGAAGCTTTCAGAGTCCCGGAGGAGGAAGATCGAGGTCGGAGAAGTTCGCCTCGTCGGCGACTCTTCCCCATACTTCCAGACCCCTTCTCCGCCGTCCGATCAGGGTCTCGCTCCAGATCACACCACGGCCATCAGATCTTGGTCAGCCTCTGTCGTCGATCGTCTTCGCCAGATCTAATCCCTGTCGTTCATCTGCGAACCGTCATCGCGCGTTGTGCGCGCGCCACGTGGATAAGTGACCGCCTCTCAGATGTCCGATCGCGCACGAGGAGTTTAGGCGAGGGTATTTTGCACCTACATCCCCGTCATTTTCGCATTTTATTTCCAGTCCATGAACTTTTATTCGTAGTTTAAATATTTATGTAATATTTGCATCAAGACCCCTATAGTTTCCATATTTGCATTCAGGTCCAGTCCACGTCACCTCTCGTGACCCGTGCATGTGGGGTGGTGGGAATTTTGCGAGGACCCCCTAGGGGTTTGTCTATTTCATTTCAGTCCATGAACTTTTTATTTAAGTTGTAATATTTTGGTAAAATTGCAACTGAGCCCCTGGAACTTTGTTAAATTGCAAAAATACCCCTGTCAGGTCACGTGCCCAGTGCGCGTGAGTTGGGACATTTTGCAGCGAACCCCCTCCGAGTTTGGGTATTTATTTTTAGTTCAGAAAATTGTATTTAACGTTATATAATTTTGGAACAATTGCAAGTAGGCCCTTGAACTTCTGTGCATTTACATTTATGCCTTGCTAGTGTTGTATTTTTGCTTGGATGTTTGCATTTATTTCATGCATCATTTTAACTCGAAAAATTACCAAAAAATTAACATAGGCTCCTGTTGCATTGTAGTTCAACGCCATATTTTTAGTTTGCATTTTTATTGCATTTCCATATTTATTAAAAATCAAAAACATGCATTCTCAGCACTGTTTGCATTAGAAAATACATAAAAATTATAAAAAGCCTTTTACAAATTCCAAAAAAAATTGCATATTAGCTTATTTTATTTTCTGACCAAAAATCCCTAAAAATTACAAAAGAAACCCCCTAAAAATAGCAAAACTCTCAAAATCTTCATAAAAATCTAAAAATTCATAAAATCTCCAAAAATTGTGTTTCCTGTCTATGAATTTTCCTTATCCTATTATCTATCTATAAGAATTAATTTGACAATTTTTCACTTTTGTTTGCTATTGTAATTCTACATATTTGTCCCGTATATATATGGGATTCAATGTTTCTTAGTATTTTTGACCTTAAAAATACCAAAAAATAAGAAAAATATAAAAAAAAATTCAAAAAAAATTAGAAAAATATAAAAAGCCCAAAAAGATGTTGTTTATTGTATTTTGAGTATTTTTACCTTCTTTTATCTCTCTCTCTCTCTCTCATCTCTCTTATATATATTCTATATATAGTTTTATATCTTTATTAAAAGAAAAAGAAAATAAAAAATATAAAATATAAAAAGAAAATACAAAAATAATAAATTAAAAATCAAAATATATAAATATAAAATCAAAAATAAAAATAAAAAAAACTATAAAATCAAAAACCCCAAAAATTTGCATATTTGAAGGCAATTGATCTTACATTCACACTCTGTGCATACATTCACACTCTGTGCATTTTGTCCTTGCTCTATCTTGTTTGCTCCCTGAGATCGACACTTTACACATACTTGCACTATACACACTTATTGTAGAGTTATAATAAATTTTAACTCCATCTTGTTTCTCATTGTTTGATTGAACTGTGGGTTTATTGTTGACTTAGCCGGGATTTACCGAGGGTCGTCGCAGCGACTCAGTCTCCGCCTTGTGTGAGACATTTAGATCCTTGTATCTCACGGTTAATCAAATGGCGTCGTTGCCAGGGAGAAACAGCGTATAGAGCATTCTTTTGTGATTGATTGTGGATATTTGCCTATCTTTTTACCTATTTGTTTGATTATATTGCTTGACTGGTCTAATCACCCTTTTTGTTGGATTTTGTGCGAGGTACCGCCGAGCGAGGGAAGCGCTCCATCATAGGCGCTTGGGCACCCACGTGAAGGCTCGCTTAGCACCAAAGAGAACTTGGTGGCTTGAGAAGACCATCATCTCTTGTGGAATTTTTGTAGTTTAAAAATTTGTAATTTAAAGTGAGAGAGAGACTTAATTTGTAATAACTTGGACTCTCTAGGACACTCGGGCCTAACTTCCAAGTGTTTATTCACTTGGGGGCTCACTGCGGTTTTGTGTTTTTCGGGCTTTCTCACTTTTATTCTTATTTGTTTTACGAGGATTTAGCCCCTAAACATAGGAATTTCTGTTGACTGTGATGACTTAAGAAGATAAGGCCCAATCCCTAATATCTTGCCTGTACCTATAGAACGTAATTGGACTTGGCTAAAAATCAATTGAAAAAAAACTATTTGACTTGGACTAGAGACCACGTGCCGGGAGGGATCATATACAGCGCGTGTAGGATCCATTGTGGTGGACACCGATCGGCCCCCAAGACCGGACTCCGGACTCTCTTCCTAGTCATAGATACTTGTTCTTCACTTTAATAGAAGTTACTCATCTTAGAGTGATTTCCTCGTGCATGCATCTAGGTAGTTTTATTTACTGTCTTTAATTTATGCGCGGATCACTTTGCATGTAGAGTGCTGGTGGAAAGGTACGCATCTCTATCGCTGCATGCATCATAGATTTTGACCGGGCATCGACTTTTTCGTTTTCCTCCCCCAGTTTTATTGGACTTTAAATAACAAGGAAATTGGAAAATTCGTTAGACGATGATTGCTCAGAAAAATACATAAAAAGTGAAAGAAATAAAATATGGGACTGCTAAAGCAAACTTGACCTTAAAACTCATCCCACCAAAAACTTTGTCTTAGGGAGAGTAACCCCCTCCTTGTTTGATTTATCTGTTGCGAGAGAGTGACCCGACACTAGGATAGAGCCACACCTAAAATTTTAGTTGACTACTGGTCGAGGTTAGTTGTTCTCCAGTGAGGATTTCTCCAGTAACCGGTAAAGCGGACCGCGATGTCCTTAGCAGATTGAATTAGTGGGAACAACCGGGTTACGGTCCGCAACATACTGGCTGGGAAAGATCTAACATGGATTGGGACAGTCGGCTAGGAAAGCAGGGTACCTAACAGCTCGCTCTAACGCTCTGATAGATTGACTGATCACCTAATAAAATTTGACAAGATAACAGACCGAACTTTCACGGTCATCAGCTCAAGAGTTGTGTAGGAGAATTGGGGGTATGATTGACCATCTTGTTTGCATTCCAGATCTCATCCGCCTTTCTCTAGATCAAGATGATGGGAATGAGATCCCTTAGGCCACGTCTGGTGGCACCGCTATCGAGCACTCCTTTTTCATCTAGGTCAGCTTCGGGGAGTCCAGACCCACTCTCCGAACCTGAGTTCATGTCCATCCTGTTCCCCCTCGACCACCCTTCTTCTTCTATCAGTCCAGTGGTGTCTGAATTTAGTACATAATAGAGTTTAGAACATTTGACGACACCTGAGATGGATTCTTTTGGCTTTGCATAAAACCAAGATTTGGAAGGCAGAGAGGAACACCCAGATGAGCAGAGACCACCTCCATACCTATTTGATCAAACTACCATCAACAACTCACTGTTAGCCTCCTTAGAAACTATGCAGCGATAGATCTGAGACCAGGGAGTGTTCATGGGTGAAATCATGAGGGAAATGCGTGAAGGGCGAGAAGAAAGAAATGAGGGCGGTGATATACCAGATGCAGAAGGAGGAGGACCTGACCAGGAGAGGCCGCCACCGACAACCATGAGGCAGTTGTATAACCCAGCTGCAACCCTCACTCACCGATGGATCTGACTCCCTCCCATATATGGGGACTTCGAGCTTCACCAACATACCATTCAGCTACTGCCCAACTTCCACGGGCTGGCCACCGAAGAACCGCACCTCCATCTGCAAGAATTTGAAATGATATGCAGTACAATCCATGACAGGTTTGTGACTGAGGACACAATCAAAATGATTGCCTTCCCGTTCTCTTTGGTTAATAGAGCCACCTACTGGCTGAAACATTTGGTAAGGTACATCGACACCAGGGAGAAGCTCCGGACCGCATACTTGAATAAGTATTACCCACTCGGTCGGACAAATGCAGCAAGAGCTATGATCAGCAACTTCACAATGATCATGAATGAACAATTCCATGAGGCTTGGGATCGATTTAGAGAACTCATTGACCGGTGTCCACATCACGACATATCAAAGCCCAATTTGGTTCAGAGTTTCTTTTGTGGGCTGACACCAGAGCTGCAGGGGCTTGTTAATGCCTCTTGTGGAGGGTCATACTTTTCAAAGGTGAAGATGATGTTTGGGCCATCTATAAAGGAATGGTAGAGAACTCTACTGTCATGGCCCAAGTCAGAGTCTACACACAGCAACCCCCCCCCAAGGAGCAGGATCATACTAGAGGATCACCCGCATCGATGCCGGTCCCCATACTTTGTCAACAACATCACAAGATGAATCATCAGCAGCTGACATGGGCACAATCAGTGAAAAATTGGATCACATTGAGATATTGGAGAAGAAGCAGGGCCAAGGTCTAGCACAGATAGACCAGTTGGCTAAGTCCATGAGTGACCTGAAGACTCACATCTTGAGTATTGAGAAGGCACAATCATCTTCACATCAGCCTCCTAGGTCACTGGCTGAGTCCAGAGGAAGCCGTTCTACCCCACCACCTCCCGCATACCGCCAAGTTCACCATGTTCAGGAGGTGCCGGTACAGCAGTTGCCGCATTACTCATAGCAGCCACCATCTTAGGATAATCAGATGGTGGTCTATCAGCCGAATAAGCCATTGACAGCATTACCATCTCCACCCTTCGAGCAGGAGCCGTTGATGGAAGTCAACGGGATATGGTACGACCGGTACCCCTAGCAGCCCGAGATTCACCGCGATCACACTGGATTTCGTTGGTTCACCGGAGGCACTTCATCCCGGCAGCAGTCTCCGCTCAGGGCAACCACTACAGCCAACAGCAGCAGCAGCTCCAGTATTCCCACCAGCCACAGTCTCACCAAAGTCCTCATCCCACCTATCAAGGACGACAGTGGAGGCAGCGACAACAGCCTTACCTGCAGCAGTACCTTCAGTCTCACCAGCAACCTCAGTTCCAGCAAGGGAACACTCCCGGTTCTCCCGCACCTGCCTTGGAGAATCCAGCACTTGACAATCTCGCCCGCTTGCTCTCCGAACAGCAAGCATCCTTCCGGTGACAAATGGATGAGTTCCGGCAGGAGATGAGGGACATTATGAAAGGCAAAGCCGCCATACCTGCACAGAGCGAGCCGAATCCGAATAACTTGAAGAGAAAGTTTGAGCAGGTACAGTATAAAGAAGATACCACTCCTAGTGCTTATTTGAATGACATGAACTCTATGTTTGATACTGACTTCGTGTCACTTAGGAGCGGTAGGGAACCAGCCGGCGTCGGCTCATCTGAGGGACAACACCATGGAGATTCTAGAGCCCCAGATGAGGAGAAAAGCGGTGATGATGCCGCTAACAACAATGATGATGACGGTGGTGCTGATGCCACCAAGGATGACCTTCCAGACGATGGTGCTGAGACCGTCGTGATACCAGATGCAGACGGTGGTGCTGAGGCCACCATTTTTGATGCCAAACCAGAGCGCGGTGTTGAGGCCACGAAGGAGAATATTTTGGGTGGTGCTGATGCCCCCATTTTGTGTCCATCTGTATTCCAATCGTCTGTTTTGTCATTTTCTGTATCCCTGGACACCAGGAAAAAAGACCAAAAAATGAATAAAGGAGAGGTTTCTCCATCAATTCCGAGTCCATGTGTGTTGAATGATGATGTTTGCATGGATTTCAGTCCTTCATAAGGCCAGAAACCTTCTCCTAGCCCTCTGTCCGAGGAGGGCCCATCCGTCCCCTTCCCTCAAGCACTCCGCTCGGCGAAGGGGAATAAAACAGAAAATCCCAAAAAGAAGGAACAGTTTGGGGTCAGCCAACAGATGATAGACAGATTTCAGATAAAGCTGACTCTACAAGAGGTACTTGAGCACATCCCCCTCTTCCAAAAGAATCTGATCGCATGCAGGAAGAAGAGGAGCAACAGAGGAGAAATCCGTGTGCTTACACGTGCCACATGGTGTGCCATTCAGAACCAGCTGCCAGCCAAATGACCAGATGCAGGAGCTCCTTATGTCAGATGCCAGATTAGTGAGCAGTGGTTCGATCGTACTCTATTAGACAACGACTCTTCTATAAACCTCCTTCATGCTGCCTTACTCGACCAATTCGAGTTTGGCCCTCTTCTTCGGAGCAGGACAGTCCTTCAGTTTGCTGATCGGTTGATTAAGAGGCCAAAAGGGTTGTTGAGAGATGTGGTCGTCACCATTTAGGACCTGAAATTCCCTGTGGACTTTGTTGTATTGGACATGGAGATCCCTGAATCGGTGACCGATGCCCCCATCATACTAGGATGCCCATTCTTGGCCACAGCCAAGGCAGTGACTGACCATGATAAGGGGAAGGTGTACTTTCGTGTAGAGGGTGAGAGTATACAAATAGAGATGATCGACGAGATCAGAGCGAGAGATTCAGCCTGCTCAGAGCAGAACAGTGATAAAGGGCAGATGACAGATGCAGAGTTAGATGTCCACCAGGAGTGTGACTTTGTGATTACCGATGATGAAGCAGTTTGGGAAGAACCAGAAGCACGAGCCCTCGCCTTGTCTACAGATTCAGAGTACACATTTTTTATAGCAGACGAGAGTTCGGATAGCACACCCTTGGCAGAAGACACCATACAGGTTGAAAGTTGCGTACTGAGTGGTGACATTAATGTTTGTTCTGATTCAGATCCCTCGGAGGCAGACTTTGATTGGAAGGATTTTGATGCATATTTGCCATGTCTGTTTCCTGATGAGTCGACAGATAGGACTGAGAGCGAGCCAACACAGACGATAGACACACCAGCAGGGTTCCCTTCGTCAGATGATCACATACAGCGAGAGTTCTCATATGTAGACCTGGTTGCTTTTACACGGACATGTCAGAAGCCAGATTTGCCAGCTCCCACCAAGCCAGAACTGAAGCCTTTGTCACAGCCGCTCAAGTATAGATTCCTTGCAAGAGAACCAGATATGCACCCAGTCATTATCTCAACGGATTTGACTGGAGAGCAAGAATCTCGTTTGATGGAGGTTCTTGAACGCAACCGCAAGGCAATAGGATGGAGTGTGGCTGATCTCAAGGGGATAAGTCTGGTCCTGTGCTCCCACCATATTTACCTCGAGGAGGACGCTAAGCCTTCGCGTGAGTTCCAGCGACGGCTGAACCCGAATCTTCGAGATGTAGTAATGAAGGAAATATCTAAATGGTGGAGAGCTGATTTTATCTACCCCATCTCCGACTCCAAGTGGGTTAGTCCTTTACATGTGGTGCCCAAGAAGATGGGTATCACTACAATTGTGAATGAGTCTGGAGAGGAGATCGCCTCCCGGGTACCCACTTCTTGGAGGATCGGTGTGGACTACAGACGATTGAATGAGGCCGCCAAGAAGGATCATTTCCCGCTACCATTTATTGATCAGATTATCAAGAGTCTAGCCGGGAAGAGTCATTACGGTTTTCTTGACGGGTACTCCAGATACAATCAAGTGGCCATTGCGCCCGAAGACCAGGATAAAGCGACGTTCACCTGTCCATTTGGGACTTATGCTTTCAAACGGATGCCCTTTGGTCTATGTAACGCCCCTGTGACATTCCAGAGGTGCATGTTGTCCATCTTTTCGGACATGATAGGTGACTGTTTGGAGGTCTTCATGGATGACTTCTCGGTCTATGGCGACGGGTTTGATGCTTGTCTTGACTGTCTAGACCGAGTGCTTCAGCGATGCATAGAGGTAAACCTTGTACTATCTTGGGAGAAGAGTCACTTTATGGTGACTCAGGGGACGGTCCTTGGTCACATCATCTCCAACAGGGGCATGGAGGTTGATCCGGCCAAGGTGGATATCATTAGAAAACTCAATCCTCCGTCCAATCTGAAACAGTTGCGGTCTTTTCTGGGGCATGTCAGTTTCTACCGACGGTTCATTCATGACTTCAATCGAATTGCCCGACCGCTTACAGATCTATTGACTAAAGACACCGAGTTCCTCGTAGATGATAAGTGTCTTAAGTCCTTCGAGACTCTCAAGAATTTAGTTGTTGAGGCTCCTGTCCTTCAGCCACCTGATTGGTCTCTTCCCTTTGAGATCATGACGGACGCTTCTGATTATGCCATTGGGGTTGTGCTTGGACAAAGGAGGGATGGATTACCCTATGCCATACACTATGCTAGCCGGACATTGGATGCAGCTCAGAGGAACTACACAGTGACTGAGAAAGAGATGCTAGCGGTAGTCTTTGCTTTGGATAAGTACAGATCTTATATTCTTGGATCTAGAGTGATAATATTTACAGATCACACTGTCATTCGGTATTTGATGTCGAAGAAGGATGCCAAGGCCAGGTTAACCAGATGGATCCTTCTTCTCCAGGAATTTGATATTGAGATTAAGGATAAACCTGGAGTTAAGAATGTTGTGGCAGATCACCTCTTCCGCCAAGAGAACCTTGAGGAATCTGAGCCCATAGCACCTATTACTGAGACTTTTCCAGACGAGGCGATCCTTGCTATCACCTCTCTCCCATGGTATGCCGACATTGTGAATTACCTTGTTGCTAGATCCATTCCACAAGGTTGGCCCAAACAGCAGCTTGAGACCTTTCTCGCAAAGGCCAAGTCGTACCATTGGGAGGATCCTATCCTTTATCATGAAGGAGGGGACAACATCTGGAGACGGTGCATTCCTCAAGACGAGCAGCATAGCGTCCTCACCTGCTGCCACAAGCTTGAGGCAGGAGGACATCATTCTGGGAGACGAACAGCGCAGAAGGTGCTCCAATCCGGCCTTTGGTGGCCTACTCTCTTCAAGGATTCAGATGAGTTCGTGAAGAGATGTACGGACTGTCAGAAGATGGGTACTTGCGGACAGAGAGACGTGATGCCCATGCAGCCCATTCACTTTTGTGAGTTTTTTGATGCATGGGAAATTGATTTCATAGGCCCATTTCCTAAAAGTCAGGGGTTTGAGTACATTCTGCTCGCTGTGGATTATGTGAGTCGTTGGGTTGAGGCCATCCCCGCCCGAGCCTCAGATGCTAAAACCGTATGTCGTTTCTTGAGGAAAAATATTATTTCATGGTTCGGGGTACCTAGAGTCTTGATTTTAGATGGGGGGTCTAACTTTATTAATGACAAGGTTAGGGCCCTTACAGATGAGTTCAGTATTGACCATCGTATTGCCACACCGTATCACCCTAAGACTAATGGTCTTGCTGAAGTATCGAATAGGGAGATTAAGACAATTTTACAGAAAGTAGTCCGCCCAGACCGAAAGGATTGGTTACAGCTTTTGGACTCGGTCTTGTGGGCCTATCGGACTTCCTTCAAAACACCATTAGGGACATCTCCTTTTCGTCTCGTCTATGGCAAGCCATGCCATTTACCAGTGGAGATAAAGCATAAGTCACTTTGGGCAGTTACAGAGCTATTATTGGATCCCAAGAGTGTAGGAGACAAAGGAAAGCAGAATTGCCAGCCCTGGAAGAACTAAGAGAAACAACCTTCTCAAGTGGCCTACAGTAAAAGGAGAAAGTGAAAGTATGGCATGATTCCCGAATCAGCCATAAACAATTTGAGCCAGATCAGCAAGTATGGCTATTTTATGCTAGGTTGTAATTATTTCCAGGGAAACTACAAAGTAAATGGAAAGGATCATATGTGGTCCGGAAGGTGCATGATAATGGTAGCATTGATATATTCGAGCCTTCATCTTCTTCCACTTTTAGAGTCAATGGTTAGCGCTTGAAACCATATCTAGATCATGACCCGCCGACCGTTGATGTTGCCCGATTCATCTGGTATGAGACGAGCTCTTTGACTCACAACTTATACGTCTCGTACATGATTATCACTTCTATCCTCCTCTGTACAGATCCATTTGTCTATATCATTCATTCATTCTCCCGTTATGTATGTCACCCTGTCTTCATCTTATGATTTTGTTGTGCTTAGGACACGTCTTGTCCTAAGTATAGGGGGTGCACACACTGCGTTGTTCTCTTTTCTTCTTTTCTTCTTTTCTTCTTTTCCCTTTCCTATCTTCTTTGATCCTCTCCATTGTCTCCTCTTCTTGTCTATACTTAGGGATATCTGACCCTAAGTATAGGGGGAGACAATCGGAGCATGATTTGTTCATTCCCACCCTTGACCCTCCCAGCATAGTGTACAGTCTGCTATACTTAGGATTATCTGATCCTAAGTATAGGGGGGACGGTCGACTTCTCATTCGTTCATTCATTCCTTTATTTATTTATTCTTTAGGCTTGCCTATACTTAGTACAAGTTATGTCTTCTCTTTTCTCTCCGATCTATGAGGACATAGCTCAAGCTAAGTATAGGGGGGGCATATATACTCCATATATACTTTAGCCATAACTCGTACTTTCATATTTTTAATATCAAAAATGGCTAATTATACGTGTTAAAAATTCATTAAAAACTTTAATAAAAGGATGTTTATACTCCTCAAATTCTTTTTGTATTTACTGATTAATAAATCAGGTGAAAATATTCTCTGCAAAATGTTTGGAAAAATAGTTTGAAAATCTGTGTGAAAAATCTTTTGAAAACTATTTGGAAAATATTTTGTACATGTTTTCAACCTTTGTAAAAATATTTTGATTGTAAAAATATTTTCTTTGTGTGAAATAAAAAGTTTGAAAAATGATTTTTAATTGGTTTGAAAAATGGTTACAAAAATATTTGAAAAATCTATATCCACTATTTGGAAAACCTTTGCAAAATGATTTTCAAATGTGTGTACATGTTTGTAAAAATTGTTTGTAAAAATTATTTTGGACTATAGTTTTCAAAATTGATTGAAAAACCTGTGTCAAATAAGTTTGAGGAATACATACATCTCATCAAAATTCATTATATATATTTATAAAATTGATCACTTACCCTTGCAAATTCTTAAAACCCACTTCTTGTAAATATAAGATGCATCCCCATGTAAATATTTGCACCTAGTTTTTAGCCAAAACTTTTTGTTTGCAAAAAAATCCCTAAAACATTTGCAAAATTAAAATCCAAAAACATTTGAAAAATCTTTTTGAAAATACAAAAATATGCATATGCATCATCTTTTCAAAATCCAAAAAAAAATCAAAATCTTTGAAAATTGCATCACAAAAATATTTTCTGCATGGCATTCGCATTTTTTTATTGAGTTTGATAATTGAACGAGTCTAAGTAAAATCCGAAGATTGGAGCTTGATTGGACCTAAAATCTACCTAATTAAAAGGAACCTTATAGGAGCTGGAATTGAGGTACTTCATGTCTAGTTGACTTAATTCTTTGAGGATCACGAGACTTGGTTCGATGGATTCTTGACTTCCTAAGTAGAGTATTTCGGAGCACACGCACCACTCTTATTGATAATGATCTAACTTGGACACCTGCACCTTTCACTTGGCTCAACTCAGTTGGAGTAGTGAGGAGGTTGGATTTGTCGGTATGAGACGCACACAGGTGGAAACACTTGTCCTCCTCTAGGGAGGGAAGTGCATCCCAACCTGACCAGTGATGATGAGTTTTGAGGACAGGAGATTGTGGGTTGCAATAAAGCTTCAAAAGAGGGATAGTCTACTGGCTCAAGAGGAAAAACTCCCTATATAAATGTTGTTGTATATAGTATCAAAAAAAATGTGCAAAAATCAAAAAATCTAAAAAAAGGTGGATAGGCTTGTACAAAAATAAAAATACCTGCCGGAGTGTACATATGTGTAGAGCCAATAAGCAAGCTTGAGCTTCAAAGTCAAATCATGTGAGCCTGCAACTGGATGACTTGACTACACTGGTCTTGCATCCTAGGATAGGTAGCCACACTAGCTACCGTCCATTCTTCTCTTCACCCCCTCCTCTTGAGTTGGTTGCCACTTGAACTAAGAAGGGAATACCCTGTTCCTTGAGGAATGAGTTGTTGGTTTGGGGAATCATTGGGTTGTAATATTGGAGAAGTCAGTCTCTTTGTCATTCTAGTTGGGGAGAGCCACCATCATTTACACTGTACGAGTCAGATTCATAGTCGTAAGGGTTTGCGTATGAGTTGAGATATTTCTGACCTGGCTATTGAGGAGACTTGAGCAGAGATTTGGGACTCTCAGGGATTGTTGGATTTCAAATCTGGTTCTCATTAAGTTTCCGCCCACACTAAAATTCCAAAGGTCCGATTTAAGCTCCAAACTTCGATTTTGTGAAGACAAGTTTGATACTTAAACTAAATCCACATTCTTCTTTTTCTTTTCTTTATTCTTCTTTCTGCACTTATGGCATAAATGTTTGCTAGGGACTAGCAAAGGAAAAGTATAGGGGGATGATGAATCCACATTTCATCATCTTTATTCTATCATTTTGGCCTCAAAAACCTTGCCAAATGCATGTAAATACCATTAATTTCCGCATCTTAGCATTCATGCGTTTGCATTTAAATAGTATATAAAATACTGTTTTTAAAGCCAAAATCATAGAATAAATAAAAGAAAAGAAAAGAAAACGAATAAAATATTATAAATATTTTATAACCCGAAACCTCGAGACCTAGGCATCTTGATGAATAGGTCGACAAGGAATAAAGTAGGGGGAGATAAGGGCCAGAATACACTAAAAATACCTATTCATTTTATTCATTCTTAAGTCATTTTGGGACCTATTTTTAGTTCCACTTTCTATACCTCAAATAAAGAAACTCTGTACATAAAAGATGTAGATAATTAAATAAATTAAAATACACAATTTATTTCAGTCAAAAATACTGTACAGATAAAAAGTTATGATCTGAATAAAAATCCAAAATACCAACTTCCCAGACCTGTATCTTGCAAATAAAAGCTCGAAATGCATCGAACTCACCTTTAATTGTATATAATTAAAAATAAGCTATTTAATGAAGGTGGTTTTGCATTTGGCGGAGCTACGGTTTGAAAGTTGAGATTTGGACCCCTATAGTATACTTGTATAGACTAAAATATTCATTTTATTTATCATTCTTTATTTCCATAGTTTTGTATTTTTATAAATTCGTAAATATTATTTATAATATATATGTGTATTTAAATCAGAATAAAAACTCAAAGAAGACACAAAATAAAAAACTTGTATAAATAGCACACCTAGGTATAAAACCTATACCTATACCTATAAAATTGCTATTTATATTTTATCAACTATACAAAATACATCAGAGAAATAAAATAAAAATATATTCAAGTGTATAAAGATATTTTATAAATTTATAAAATAATAAACAAAAACAAATAAATTAAATATACAAAATTAAAATAAAATAATAAAATATATAGATATATATATACACACCTATATAGAGCATAAAAGGTAACATGTAATTATATACCTCATAAAAATAAATAAAAATCACCAAAATAATTTCTTATAAAATAAGAAACATTTTTTATTTTATAACCTAAAATTAATAAATTCATTTACTATTTTATTTCGAATTTACAAATAATTTTGGCTCCGAATTTCCTGGTTGGTCCACGTGGACCAACCATGCGCGGTCATCTGTTGACCTCGGTCAACTGCCTGACCGAGGTTGTTACCTTCTGACAGCCCGATTTCGCCCAATTTCCGAGCCCAATCCCTTCGTCTTCTCCCCTCAGTTCCTTCTTGGAAATTTTCCCCTGATCATCACTAGCCCAAGCCACACCTTCAGATCACGCAAAATCTCGATCATGTGCGCGTGGCCCTCGCTTGAAGAAGACGCCTCATCCTGTATATAGTCGACCCGCCACCTTCAAGCTCGATTTTGAACCCCCTAAGCACTGTCTTCGCTCCCGTTTTGGTGCCCTTGAGGGAGAGGAAGGTGACAGCTTCCGCCTCCACGCGTCAGATCGGTCGAGCAAGCATCAGGGCGGCTCCACCACCTCCGGCAAGTCACCGTAGTCGAGGTCCTTCACCTCAGGTACACCACCTTCGAGGTCTTAGTTTTTCTTCCCCTTTTCTTTCGCATTTCATTCGCCGTAGTTGTAGGAACATTTCCCCCCATTCATCGTCAAGATCCCTCCATCGAATCGCCTCCCATGATCGCCGACGACGCTGAGCCCTCCAGCACATTCCCAGACCTCCCAGGAGCACGCCCGACCATTTCTGAAGCTTCCAGAGTCTCGGAGGAGGAAGATCGAGGTCGGAGAAGTTCTCCTCGCCGGCGACTCTTCTCCGTTCTTCCGGACCCCTTCTCTGCCGTCCAATTAGGGTCTTGTTCCAGATCACACCACGGCCGTCAGATCTTGGTCAGCCTCTGCCTTCGATCGTCTTCGCCAGATCTGATCCCTACCATTCATCTGCGAACCGTCATCGTGCGTTTTGCGCGCGCCACGTGGATAAGTGACCGCCTCTCAGCCGTCCGATCGCGCAGGAGGAGTTTAGGCGAGGGTATTTTGTACCTACATCCCCGCCATTTTCGCATTTTATTTCTAGTCCATGAACTTTTATTCGTAGTATAAATATTTCTGTAATATTTGCATCAAGACCCCCATAGTTTCCTCTTTTGCATTCAGGTCCAGTCCACGTCACCTCACGTGACCCGTGCACGTGGGGTGGTGGGCATTTTGTAAGGACCCCCTAGGGGTTTGTTTATTTCATTTCAGTCCATGAACTATAAGTTATAATATTTTGGCAAAATTGCACCTGAGCCCCTGGAACTTTGTTAAATTACAAAAATACCCCTGTCAGGTCACGTGCCCAATGCGCGTGAGTTGGGACATTTTGCATTGAACCCCCTCCGGGTTTGGGTATTTATTTTTAGTCCAGAAAATTGTATCTAATGTTATATAATTTTGTAATAATTGCAAGTAGGCCCTTGAACTTCTGTGTATTTACATTTATACCCTTGCTAGTGTTTTATTTTTGCTTGGATGTTTGCATTTATTTCATGCATCATTTTAACTCGAAAAATTACCAAAAAATTAACATAGGCTCATGTTGCATTGTAGTTCAACGCCATATTTTTAGTTTGCATTTTTATTGCATTTTCATATTTATTAAAAATAAAAAATATGCATTCTCGGCACTGCTTGCATTAGAAAATACATAAAAATTATAAAACCCTTTTAAAAATTCCAAAAAAAATATATTTTGTGTCTCTTAGCTTATTTGTTTGACCAAAAATCCCTAAAAATTACAAAAGAAAATACCTAAAATAGCAAAACTCTCAAAATCTTCATAAAAATCTAAAAAATTCATAAAAACTCCAAAAATTGTGTTTCCTATCTCTGAATTTTCCTTATCCTAATATCTATATATAAAAATTAATTTGACAATTTTTCACTCCTGTTTGCTATTTTATTTCTACATATTTGTCACACATGTATATGAGATTCATTGTTTCTTAGTATCTGTTACCTTAAAAATACCAAAAAATTAAGAAAAATACAAAAAAAATCATAAAAACATTAAAAAAATATAAGAAGCCCAAAAAGATGTTGTTTAATGTATTTTGAGTATCTTTACCTCTTTTATCTCTCTCTCATCTCTCTTATATACATATTCTATATATAGTTTTATATCTTTATTAAAAGAAAAAGAAAATAAAAAAATATAAAATATAAAAAGAAAATACAAAATCAGTAAATTAAAAATCAAAATATAAAAATATAAAATCAAAAATAAAAATAAAAAAATTTATAAAATTAAAACCCACAAAAATTTGCATATTTGAAGGCAATTGATCTTACATTCACACTCTGTGCATTTTTTCCTTGCTCTATCTTATTTGCTCCCTGAGTTCGACACTCTACACATACTTGCACTATACACACTTATTGTAGAGTTATAATAAAATTTTAACTTCATTTTGCTTCTCGTTGTTTGATTGATATTGTGGGTTAATTGTTGACTTAGCCGGGATTTACCGAGGGTCGCCGCAGCGACTCAGTCTCCGCCTTGTGTGAGACATTTAGACCCTCGTATCTCATGGTTAATCAGTGATGTGTTAGAATCGAAACAGATTGTACTTGGCAAGTGATGAATACCCATTCATCACTCTTTATTCTCCTATTTTAGCTACAAAAACCTTTGCAAATACATGTAAATATGTGTAAATACAAATAATTACCAAAAGCATGCATTGTGTAAAAAGATATAATTAGCATGTTTTTGTGCAAAAATAAAAGAATAAAGAGTAAAAAGAAAAAGAGGGAAATATTTAGAATAAATATTGAGCAACCTAACCCAAGGGAGGGCTCAGCATGGGCCTGACCGCATAAAAGCCAAAGTAGAGGGAGATAGGAGCTCATGTGTACATACTTTTGTAAATAAATAAAATTATATTTTCCTCACCCAAAAATATGCTTGTATACATTCTGTATATATTTAGAAACTATTAAAAACAAAATAAAAATTTAAAAATCAAAATTCCAAAAATGCCCTTTCACCATGTACATAGACCATCATCCTTTATTTATTTAACCCTATAAATAAATAAAATTATTTTCTAAACTTTTTGTAAATATTCTATGTTACATATTGTAAATACATAAAATAACAAGAAACAAAACAAAAATCAAATAAAAAGTACAAAATTAAAAATACAAAAATACATTGTATAGATACCATGTATATAAATGTATTCATCTATTTATTTCACCCTTGTGTATAAATAATTAAAATAAAATAAAAATACCATTTTGTTCTTTATTTTATGATGTAAATAAATAAAATATAAAATGGGCATAAAAATACATAAAAATAACAAATAAAAAAATCAAAAATTAAAATCTATATAGTGTACATATACCTATATATATAGCTACCCTATTTTTATTTCCAAAAATTAATTAAAAATCACCAAAAAATAGAAAAAAATAAAAGAAAAATATTTCATGTTTTGAGTTTTTCTTAATTCGGCCTTTTTCTACCTTAAATTAAA
Source organism: Ottelia alismoides (assembly GCA_037367405.1). Taxonomy (NCBI): domain Eukaryota; kingdom Viridiplantae; phylum Streptophyta; class Magnoliopsida; order Alismatales; family Hydrocharitaceae; genus Ottelia; species Ottelia alismoides. The sequence continues at coordinate 55,876 of JAZKJV010007917.1, forward strand.
TAAACAAAAAATTTAATAACGTGGCAGCTCCTGATTGGTCCACGGGGGATTGTTGACCCCGGTCAACTCCCCCGCGGACTCTTTCCTTTTGCGTCAACTCGCGCCCGACCCGACTTCGCCGAATTTTCCACGCGCCTCCAGCCTGTCGCCTCCGCAAACCCCGTGCCCGGATCCTTCGCCAATCATCCATCATCCTCGCCGCATCCTTCGCCGAAGGATCCACGCCTTCCATAGCCGTCTCCACCCAACCCTAATCGGCCCTGTCTCCATATATATCCCGACCTCCGCCGCCTCCGCGCCTCATCTTTGGACCTTCTCCTTCTTCCCAGTGACCTCCAGAGGCACCGCGAGAGTGACAGCAAGCGATCTCCCTTGTTGCAGTGAGGCGAGGAGGTGAATCCACTGATCCGGCGTTCTTCGCCGCCGTTGCTCCGCCACCAGCGTGAGCACCGAGCCTCGGGCCGAGACGACCCTTGAGGCTACGACCAGGAGCACCCCCTGCTCTTCCCCAGTCTCTCCGACCACCCAGGTAGATCCTTTAGGCCGTAGTTTAGCGTAAAATTCGATTCTTAGCTTACTGGTAGCGTAGCTCCGCCGCCGTCGCCAGCCACCTCCGATCTCCCATCTGCCATTCCGACCCGACCATCATCTTCGCCAGACCTCTCCGCATCTTCTTCACCCATTCACCCAACCCAGATCGCACAGGATCTGGGAATCGAGCTCCTCCGCCGACCACCTTCGCCGGAGCTCTCCATTCCGACGCACCATGCACCTTCACGCCGCCTAACCGGGTCGAGGCAATTTGCCCTCGACCCGTGAGTCTTCTGGTTCACTTTGCAGGTCAAAAGGAGGCCATCTGAGGCCCCCTCACTTCCAGGCCAGGAGCTCGACTCCGTCGACCTCGCCGGAGCCCCTTCAGGGCTCGGTTGGGTCATCGGAGACCACCACCAGCTGCGGGACACTCTCGCGGACCTTCTCCGATTTTCAGACGCAGCTGGGGAGGTCAGGAGCGCACGTACTGGGCCGGCGAAGTTCGCCGGCCACCTGTTCTTCCTCGACCTTCAGTCACCGTTCGATCGCCCTCCAGCTCCAGTTTCAATCCTAGCCATCCGTTCCAGGAGCGTCAGACACCGCACGATCAAAGGAGGAGTGATCCGGACCATTGGATCTTGAGATAAGGCGCAGTTGAGCCGACACCGTCAGATCCTCCACGTGTCTTCGTCTGAGCCATCCGATCACGCCAAGGATTGCAGGAGTGAGGCGCCTTCGCCTCTCCACCGTCGGATCTACACGTGGCGCCCGCTCCGCCCTTGGATCGTAATAAAGGGGTAAATTACCGTAGGCCCCCTCGTAGTTTATGCTTTACATTTCAGTCCTGTAAATATTTTGAGTACTTTATTTACGTTGGGTTATTTGCATAGTGGACCTCGTACTTTTCAGTATTTGCATTTATGCCCCTGTTTGTGTGAGACACGTGCATCAACACGTGATATTTTGGTGTATTTGCGATTTTAGCCCTGTAGTTCTGGATGTTCCTTAATGAATGAAAAGTTTTTGATATTTGCATTTATGCCCCTGTGAGCGTTTTATTTCCGCATGTGCGCCTTTTTAGTGGGTAATTTGCATAACAACCCCTGGACTTTTGGTACTTATTACCAATAAGCCCTCGGAACTTATTTTTCTTACATTTGGGTCCCTGAGTGCCCCAGACACGTGCCTCGCGCGTGATTTCTTGGGTATTTTGCACCAGACCCCCCAGAACTTTTGGGTATTTGCACTTTGGTCCCTGTGCACAGTGCCCTTCCTTTGTTTTTGAATAAAATATCAAATCACCTCCAAATTCGATGAAAATTTGACTCATGGCTCCTGCCATGGTGTAGAATTTTTGTGAATTTTTGAGGACATTTTTGATTTCATTTGCTATTTTTAAAAATTCAAAAACCCATATTTTTGCTACTGTTTGGATTCAAAAACCCCAAAAAAATATCAAAACCCTTTTAAAAATCCTATAAAAATTAGTTACTGTTTATTTGGTGTTCCTTGATTTTCTAGCCAATTTTGGCTATTTTTAATTGAGTAAAAACCCTAAAAATCTAAAAACACCTCAAAACTCATAAAAATCACAATAAATAATTCAAAAACCCAAAACAATAATTTTGGTGCTCAAATTTTTCTTGTTTTCTCTAGTATACAGGAAAATTACCTCCAGGTCCCTTTGAGATCCTTAGATATTTTATCTTTGGGTTTTGGGCCTTGCTGGACAGTACCCTTTGTTTTTAGCACTGTTTGATTTTTAGAAAAGAAAATACACCTTATAAAAATCCCAAAAATTCACCAAAAACACTTAAAAACCTAAAAAACATAAAAACAATTTTTCTTGAATTTTTGTTTGATTTTTGATGCTTTAAATAAATTGCTCAAGTGTGCTTGTTTTTGCTTTTCTCATTTTCTTCATATATTTAAAATTTCCAAAAAAAATCTAAAAATCATTAAAAAACACTAAAAATATTTTCTCTGTATTTTATCTCATTTTGACTACATCGTAGGCCGCAAGGTCAATCTGTGCTCCTTGTGTTCGACCCTGGGTGCTATACCAGGTTAATCTCTTAGCTAGGACCACACTTCGTGTTTTGATCTCTGATTTATTTCGCGGTTCGATATTTTTCTTGATAGACTTAGCCCGAGTGATTGAGGTCGTGACGACCATTTCTTTACCTTTACCTTAGTCGTTCGGGCGGCCATCAGCAAGATCTACACAGATGACAACGGTGACGATATGATGACGAAAACTTTACCGCTTGGAAAGTCGAGAGATGGTGCTCCCTCGCAGTTTTGTAGTAGTTCTCACATCGTCGGTGAGGGGAGATTTGTTGGATGAGTTTCCCTCCTTGTAGGAACCTAGTCCATATATATAGGACATTGGTAGTCATATTTGGAAAAGGAAATATCAGTTATCCTTTTAGGATCAGGACTTATCTTTTCCTAATCCTATTGGAAGTAGGAGTCTATGTTTCCTTATTTGCTCATCTCCATGGAGTATAAATAGAGGGTATGGGGTATATGCCAGTATCATCCCAACACAAGCTCTCTTACCATGAGAAAAAAATTAGAGAGAGGAAGAAGAAAGAAAGTTCGTGGTTGTCGCAAGAGTTTGGAGGGAGTAAGTAACCTTTGGAGCAGTTCTTCTCCAGCATTCTTCCATACTGTTTGGCGATGGATTTACCGTTGGGTGATATTTATCATCTCTATTATTCTCCGTTATTTGGTGATTTATAGCACCGTATTGAGGGCTGACCTTTTGTAAGTCCCTTACGGGAGATTACTTCGATTATAATGCTTGGTTTTGGGTTGTGATCAACCCTGTGATTTTTCCCCTCACATTGAGGGTTTTCCACGTTAAAAATTCTCCATGCATCTTTGGTTGATTTTTCTGTGGTTGAGGTACTTTCTTCACTACAAAAAAAAGCACAATTGGCGTGCACACAATAGGGTGCACGGGGCGAGCGCATGTGCTCGCCCAGGTCCGAGCGAGCACGTAGGTTGCACATGTGCTCGCCCAAGTGATCGCCCGTTTGAATCTGGAGGCGCGTTTATACTTTTGTAGACGGGCGAGCACTTTAATAGCACATGTGCTCGCCCAAATGTGCTCGCCCAGTTGAAAATCGAGGCGCGATGGAATAGGCGCGTGTCACTTTTTGTCGCGAGCACCTAAAGAGCACTGGGCGAGCACATAAGTGTGCTCGCCCGCGCCCGTAAACAGAACGTCGGGTGCCCCCTTTCTTCATTCTTGCGCGATTTCTTCCTCCATTCCTCTCCTCCGGCGATTTGTGTGGTGACATTGCCGCGTCGAGAGAGGTCCGTTTGACCATTCAATCACGCACACACCCTTCGTTAGGTATATCTTATCATCCTTTCTCTCTTTTTTGTGTATTTCATTCGTTTTTATACTTGTTTTAGATATTAGGGTTTTGATGTTGTTGATGGTTTTGTTGTTAAACTTAATATCACTAGTTGTTAATCTTGTTGCTTATGCTTAATGTAGTTGTTTAATATGTAGTTGTTGTTAGATTTGAGCATATATATGTCTAATATTGATGTAGGTGAATAAATATTGATGTAGGTGAATGTAGGTGAATGTTGATGTAGATGGGTATAATGTAGGTGAATGTTGATATAGATGGGATGAGAGAAACATTAGCTAATATAGAGAATTGATAATTGACAATAGGTTCATAACATTAGGTTCATAACATTAGTGCCATAACACTAGTTTCATAACACTAGGTTCACAACATTAGGTTCATTGGGAATTGACATGAGTCTAGTTTAACAAAATTAGATAATGTTAATATAGAGAAGTGCCATAACACTAGTTTCATAACAGTAGGTTCATTGAAAGAGGTGACGGGAGATACAAAGCCTTTGAGAATAAGAACTATATAATGGATGTTAAATTATAACTACAAACAAAAATTTTGATTCTGTGATAAATTTATTATCACATTATCTTTTAGTTAATGTGACCAATTATATCACATTAACTTATACATAGGTTTATAATAAGTCCAAAATATGATTTAGTAATTATTAGAAAATCGCACAAAATTCTTCACACACAGTGCGTCCTTCCACACCGGGTGGTGTGTGGCCCTGCACAACGGGTGGCGTGTGCAACACGTTAGAGGATTTGATCACCTCTAACTGTGTTATATTTTTTTTATTTTTTCACAGCACTATTGGACTCACTTTGGGATGTTTATCCCAGACCAATGGTCGTGGTTTTTGATGTATGCAGGTTCGAATTTTTTTTGCAGGTGCCCATTAACTTTTAGTGACCCAAGCACTGTATTAGGCACTAAATAAGGATCACACTTATCCCTATCCCCATCGTTAATTAGCCAAATTTACGTAAATGCCCGGCTAATATAAATGAATAAATATTTTAAGATTATTTTATAGTCTCATTTGTAGCACTTACAAATGTATGACGTAAAATGATCTTAAAGTATTACATTTATATTAGCTTTCCTTAGTTCGGAGGTCCCGGACTAAGGGGGTCTGTAAGGATTCAAATTTACTAAAAGGTGATCCGTGTCACAGTGTCTTTATTTCTTACGGAAATTCGGTTCATAACCCCTTCCTCTTCTGTATACCAAATCAGTCATATTTATTATTGAAATAATCAATAATATGATTATTTTGATAATTAATTACGAATGATTTATGGGGTATACGGGAGAGGTGCAGGGTTATGCTGCCGAATTTTCGTTAGAAATAAAGATACTTGTGACAACGATCATCTTTTAGTAAATTTGAATCCTTATGGACGGGCTAAAGTGATAACATAATTAATACACTTCTCTTCTCATCTTTTATCTCAAAAATGTTATACGTTTAGATATCCTCAATATTTTAGATTTGACATTTTAGATTATTTAATTCAGGTTCATAAATATGACCAATAGAGAATGGATGTACAACCGTGTAGTAGATGGGCGTATAGCAGATGCTTTTCAAAGAGGTGTTCAGGAATTCATACAATTTGCTTACGCACAAGGTTCCCGTATTGTGGATTCAGATGGAACTATCTTGTGTCCGTGTAAGAAATGTCGTCTAATGAAGAAGAGATCAAAAGATGAAACTCAGTTACATCTGTATAGAATGGGTTTCATGGAAGGATATCATATTTGGTGGAGGCATGGTGAGAATTTCGAGAACAGAATGAATGATGTGGAAGAAGCTGACAATATTAATCCTTTTGCAGATATGGTTATGAATGTTGCGGGTCCAGAATTCAATGATACTTTGTTAGATGATGAGGAACCATATGGAGAGTCTGCAGAATTTTACGAGCTGTTGAAAAAAGCGGAAGAGCCATTATGGTTGGGTTGCAAGACATATTCAAAACTTTCTGCGGTCTCGGATCTTCTATCGATGAAGATGGAATATAATATGACCGATCGTAATTTTGATGCAATGTTGAGGATTATTAAGAAGATGTTACCAGAAGATGCGGAATTACCTGATAATTATTACAAAACCAAAAAGATGATGCGGAAGATGGGTTTAGCAGAAGTTAAAATAGACTCATGCATAAATCACCATATTTTATATTACGGTGAACATCAACATTTAGACCGGTGTCCTGAATGTAATGAGCCAAGATATCAGACAGCTAGTAAGAGTGGAAAAAATATATCGAGAAAGATTCTCCGTTATTTCCCGCTGACTCCGAGATTGAAACGACTATATTATTGTAAAGAAACGGCGAAATACATGACATGGCACGCGGAACATAAAGTCGATGAATATATGGAGCATCCATCTGAATCTGATTGTTGGAAAGAATTGATGTCAGCTTTTCCTACATTTAATGATGAAAAAAGGAATTGCGTTATAGGTTTATGTACAGATGGGTTTAATCCTCATGGAAGAAGTAAAGATTACTCTTGTTGGCCAGTAATGACAACGCCATATAATCTACCTCCATGGTTATGTAATAAGCGACAATTTATGTTTCTTTCGTTGTTAGTACCAGGACCTACACATCCGGGAAAGTACATTGATGTTTATTTACGTCCTCTTATCGATGAGTTGAAAATGTTATGGGTCGATGGAGTTGATACATATGATGCTAATAAGAGTCAAACATTTAACATGAAAGTAGCTCTACTTTGGACGATAAATGATTTCCCAGCATATGGAATGTTATCTGGATGGAGTACGCATGGACGTAAAAGTTGTCCATATTGTATGGATAGTACTAAATCATTTCAGCTTCAACACGGTCAGAAACCATGTTTTTTTGATTGTCACAGACGATTTCTTCCAAGTAATCATCCATATCGAAGACAGAAACATTCTTTCAAAAGAAATACAATTGATCTTTCAGATCCTCCACCAATTAAGACAGGAGATATGATATTATCGTACTTGGAACAATTAGAAAAATCAGTCTTAGAAAATGGAGATAAAACAAAAAACCTTCCTGGTTTCGGTGACAGTCATAATTGGATTAAGAAGAGTATATTTTGGGAGTTACCATATTGGAGTAAGTTACTGATACGACATAACTTAGATGTTATGCATATAGAGAAAAATGTGTTCGATAACATCTTCTACACAGTAATGAATGTAACCGGTCGATCAAAAGATACAGTAAAGTCTCGTCGTGATTTACAACTCATATGTAATCGCCCAGAATTGCATATCAAGGAGCATGATAGTGGAAGGGTTGAAGTTCCAAAAGCAAATTATACTTTAGATAAAAATCAAGTTAAGCTTGTTTGTGAATGGACAAGTAAATTGAAGTTTCCAGACGGATATGCATCAAATTTTTCCAATCTGGTCGATCTGAAGAAGTTTACATTTAAGGGAATGAAGAGTCATGACTGCCATGTTTTTATGGAAAGATTACTACCGTTAGTATTCAGAGGATTGTTATCAAAAAATATTATCGATGCTCTTTCAGATGTAAGCAGATTTTTCCAGGTGTTATGCTCGTCACGCATACACCGCATGGAGATGGAATATCTTCGAAAAAATATTCCTGTGATTATGTGTAACCTGGAGAAGATATTTCCTCCGTTATTTTTTGATTCGATGGAGCATCTGATGATTCATATTCCATGGGAAGCAAAAGTTGGTGGACCGGTAAAATATCGTTGGATGTATCCATTTGAAAGGTAAATAAATGTATTGGAAAGTCATTCTTTCTTTACTATTTGGTCTAAATGTTTAACATATTTTCTTATAGGTTTATGTTCTTTCTTAAAAGAAAGGTCCGAAACAAAAGTAAAGTTGAAGGATCTATAAGTTCACAATATATATATGAGGAAGTTGCAATATTCTGCGCAAGATATCTTCCAGAAGATGTGGAGACTATCCACAATAGATGCGGGAGGAATGAGACAATTTCTTCCGACGAAGAACCTTGTATCAGTATCTTTCGGCCATCCACTCATCTAATAGGCAAAGCAACTGAACGTTTCTTATCGAAACAAGAGAAGGATGCTGCAGAGTTATACGTATTAGACAATTGCGAGGAAATAACACCATATGTTCAGTAAGTATTTGAATTGCTTTATGTAAATATTCATTACAAGTAATGAGTATTTTTTTCTTATAAATTGTAGGGAATTTAGACAGAAAATTATGGAGGAAAATCCTATGTATTCAGATGAAGAAGTTTTGAGCACTTATAGAAATCAATTTCCAGCGTGGTTTAAAGACCGATCAAAACAGTTGGACGGTGGCGATTTCTATTCTCATATTATGAAATATTTTGGAGAAGGACCTGTTTATAAGGTTCGATCGTACAACTCATGTTACAGTAATGGGTATCGTTTTCATACCTTAAATTCCGGTAAATATTTGACAACTCAAAATCATGGAGTGATGGTTCGTGGATCTTGTTATGATGAAGATCATGTGAATTATTACGGAATTTTAAAGGAGATTATAGAAGTGGAATATAGTATACCAGGCTTGAATAAAGTAGTTCTTTTCTTGTGTGATTGGTATGAACCGAATGGAGGTGTAGTACTTGATAAAAGAAATAATATTGTCGACGTGGTGCAAAGGAAATTTATACGCAGATTTGAACCATTCGTCTTAGCATCTCAAGCGGATCAAGTATGTTATCTACCACAAATATCAAAGAAGAGAAAGGGCATTGAAACAGTAACTGTTGTGAAGATAAATTCTCGAAGTTATATCTCCAATGATTCCAGTAATCAGGAAGATGATATAGATGAAGCATTTACACCGACAAATGAAAGAATAGACTTAACGGAAGAAGTCCCAGTAATCGAATCGATTCGATTGGCTGATAATGAAGTTTTGTGTGTTGACTTACAAGATGATACGGACTCCAGTAATGATTTTTCAGAAAACTCAGAAAATGAAGAAATATCATTTAATCCCACCGAAATAAGTGATGAAGATTAGTTGTAAGTACTAGTATACAATTATAATTGAATTAACTAAAATCTTAAATAATAACTATGTAATGCATCATTATTACAGACATGGCAGGTTTTGGACGTGGTGGGTCGCATGGATCACATAGATTCAATCGTCCTTCTTCCTCAGACACACCTTCTTCCAGTAGGCAGCCCACCCCAGATGTTGCTCCTGATTCACAGTCCGACGAGGTTCGCCGGGTGATAGCTTACTACGAGTCTCTTGGTTATCCTCCGCCACCCTTTTACGTAGGAGGCTATGGAGAGCCATCTACCTCAGCAGCCCCTACAGGATTCCCAGTCCAGGTCCCCATACCAGCCCGGACATCGATGGGTTCTGACTCTCCTTCTTCTGGACGGCCGAGCACATCCGTGCCTTTACCCACTGTAGTTGGACAGACGTCGGCGTCCCACCCTTTGTTGGAGGTTACGGCTGATGGGAGGTAAAAATTTTATAGATTTTATCTTTAAATATTTTCCAAATTTTTTTAAATTGTATGGAAGTTAATTTTTTTGGTAAATGCAGGGATTTTTTGAACAGCAACAGGGTGGCAAAGGAGATAACCAACATAATAAAGACACATTTGACTTCAATGCAATTTAGGTGGTGTCGCATCCCTGCTGCAGAGCAGGAGAGACTTTTTGACATGTTTCTGGTAAGAAATGTTGCTTAGAAGTGATACAGAATTTTTTGATCAAGTTTTTTGTATCTTATAAATTGTTATTATTTTTCAGAGTAGGTTTCGCCTTGGCACTGGTATGGGGAAGGAGGTTTATCGTAGAGCCTTCATTCGTTTGGCAGAAAAGAGAATGAGCGATACATTTTTCAAGGCAAGGAGAGACTCGCATGCGAAGACGGGATGCGAGGAGATGAATTTTGAGGAGATGAAGAGGTTCCCGCCGTCATGGTGTACGGAGGATAGGTATTATACTTGTCAAATAAATTTTATTACACTTTTTAAAATAACCAATTATCATAACGTAATCCTTGCAGATGGGCCGATTTCTGTGATGCATTCGTTGCGGATGATGAGTTTGGACGAAGATCTTCGGCGGGAAAGACAAACCGCCAAAAACAAAGGATCAAGTCTACCAGTGGCTCTAAAAGCCACAATCAGATTAGAGCGGAGATGGTATTAAGATTTAAAATTATTTTTTGGAGATCTACTTTAAAATAATGCAATGTTTTAATAGATCTTGAAAAAATTTTCAGGCTGCTAGGTTGGAAAGGGAACCCTCTTTTCAGGAGTGGTGGTCGAGGTCCCACATGAGTGGGAGAGAAGGAGAGTCGCAATGGTCCACTCCTGAAGCCGGACAATTGTTGGTAAGTCTATCAGTTTATTTAAAATTAATTGATATATTATAACATATTTATATATATGGTAAACTTTGTATTTCAGAATCGTTATCTGGCACTATCTGCAGATAAATGGGGTGTCGATCCAACTGGAGAGCAACCACCATTTGATAAAAAGATCTGGAAGCAGGTATATATGGATAAATATTATCTTACTATATTTTTTCTAATATATACTTTTATATTAAAAATTGAAAAACTTATAAGGTTTTGGAGGAGAGGGACGTTGTGGCGAATAGGAAGCAGACGCTTGGTGGTCTTCCTCCATACTATGTGGAGGAACATCGTCACTCCTATTCTGCATACTCTCAGCCGTCGTATACGCAACCACATACGTCCCAATCTTCAGTTCCAATGGAGTCGCAGATGGCGATGATGGTGGAGCAGGTGACGAAGCTCCGAGAGGAGTTCACGGCGTACATGTAAGTATTCTTCTTATAGAATGATTAATACAATTAAATTTCTATATCTACAAAATGCATTTAATAGATAAATATCTTCCATATATAATATAGGTCGCAAGGGCGTGCATCTCCTCCTGAAGAGATTGAATCCGATCACGAAGAGGAGGAGGAGAACGACCCTAAAGAAGAGGCACGCATGTATGCGAGGTTCAAAGAAAAGGAGAAAGAAAAAAAGAAATCAAAGCAGGGTTTAGTCTCCAGATTTTTTAGATCAAAGAAGAAGTAAATTTTTGGTGGTTTGTACCTGTATTTTCTTTTAAACCTTTAGAACATCTTTTAATTTATATGAACTTTGTTGGCGTTTACTTGTTTGTAATATTTAGATCTTATATTAGATTGTTTATTTCTGAATTCATGTATATTGTGTTCCTTTAAATTTTTAGTGCTAGTTATCTTAATCTACGATCTGCTATAATACATATATCCTTAGGAAGATACCTGCAGTGGTTTATTGGCAGGGTATACAGGTTCGACGGGGCGTCAAATCCCTGTCGAACCTGTATATTTTTTTCCTGGAAATCACTTTGGGCGAGCACATGTGCTCGCCCAGTGCTCCGTGTGTAATCGCCGATAATAGAGAAGGCGATCACACCGGCGAGCACTTATGTGCACGCCCGACGGGCGGGCGAGCACATAGCGTCCCATAGTGCTCGCCCACCACCCATGGCGACTCTCAGATCAGTGAGCACGGCTGTAACGAGCACATGTGCTTGCCCAGTCGTCTGGCGTGCACATGGCGTGCACTCGGCGTGCACATAACGAGCGCTTATGTGCACGCCAATCCCGCCTTTTTTTGTAGTGCTTGTAGTTGATATATCATGTAGGATCCGCCTACCGACTTTGGTTATTTTTCCGCAATTCAATTTATACAGGGAATCTGTTCCCAGCAGTTTCATGGGATGGGTATCCGCCCCATTCAAACATAATCTAACTCAAAGCATATTACCGGATCAATGGCTTGACCCGCTCCAATTGAAATGGTTATCTATATGTATGATTATCAATTGCATGAGACTGAAAATGGATCTCTCGAGGGTACCTCTATGTATTGGAATAAGTAATGTTGAGAAAAAGGTTTTTGAATAAAGTTAATATATTGCTAACTATAGAACAACGTGGGTTGTCATTTTTCATTGTTAAGTGGAAGGAAAATGTTAGATTTTGGGTTATTTCGGTGAATTAAATGCAGTGCAACGAATAAATTCAGAATGAGAATATATAATTTTGAGATTGTTTATTATTTATGAAAGAATAAATTAATGGCATGCTACTTTAAAGTGCAATGAAAATGTTATATTATATTAAAAATAATTGAATGAATGCTCAAATCAAATTATTTTTGGGAATTATTCAGCTAGTACAACTATGCATCCCTCATGACATCCTAGCGGACCATTCGCGCGCTAAAATCTATTAATTGATTTTGTTCTAATACAAAATCCTTGTACTTAATTAGAAGGTCTTAAATATAGGATTATCACAACATATGAGTGACGAATTGGAATCGAAAATTTGGTCGAAATTCGACCTATATTTTAGTCATTTTGATGATGATTCCTATCTATCGATAGATCTCAAGGTCTCAGATGTCGGAATTTTGTGTCGATTCGACCACTTGTCGAAACCAAAATTTGACTGAATTTTAGAAAAATTTGATGTCAAGCTAATTATTTATCTAGCAATGTCTGTGAAACTAAGATGTAATGATATACTAACTACCTTTGGATTAATTTTTTTGAAATGGTGAGGAACATCTCATCTTTTTCTTTTTATAAATTTTCAACCATGAACTTATGTTCTCATATTCTAAGCAACGAATATGCAAACAAGTGATTGCAATTTGAAAACTCACAGCCAGCGACTAATCCTCAATCATTCGACAGTATACTAGATCGAGCTCGGATTTAAATTCCAATGTAGACGTGATGAGTACATATAGTGCAAAAACAGACTCACAGGTTTTCCAGATAAATTCGATGAAATCCAGAGCCATACGAGGAGATCTTGACGCATCAATGATGGACTTGCTGGCTCGGAGCACCCCGATATATCCATTCTATGTACAATTGCAGCTGGGAGGAGAATCAGCTACTGCAAGTGGGGCATGACCACCTGATTACGTCTGGATATCCATGAGATATACAGTGGGGCACCAACCAGAAACGAGTTAAATGTTGTTGGTTAACTCGATCCATATAACCTTATTGGATATCCATGAAGCTAGGGTCAGAGTGTGTGGGTTAGATTGGGTCTCCATGCGATCCATCTATCATGAACACCCCTACTCGCCACCGCCCCAGCCAAGGGTGTGCATGGAGCGGGTACCCGACCCGTTCAACCATAATCCAGCCTGATCCGTCATTAACAGGTAACAGATCAGCCCGATCCATTCTAACGTGTACCCGTACCAACGGGTATCCAAATTATTTGCATGGATCTCCGTTACCTGCGAGTACCCGCAGATCTTTACCTAAAAAAATCTGCACTCAATTCAGCATCAAGAAATACCCAATATGACTCAAGTTTGTTGCACATATGTATGTGTAGGTTGTGAATCTGCAAGCCGAACTCACGTGTCTCCAAAGAGTCCAAACACATCTGGCAACACTCGAACTGTCGATACCCTTGCTGCCACCGCCGCAGCTCCCTCCCCGCCACCCTTCTCGATCTCCAACCTCCCACCCTCGTCCACCTTGCCTGATGTGCTCAATCTCACGCCGCTCTTCGAACAGGTGATCTCTGCTTATTCAATAAAGAATTCTGATTATTTTTTCTAGGCTTTTGATAATATGGAAGTAATTAGGTTCATGGAGGTGATAGTTGTTGAGGAGAAGAGGTCTGTCAAAAATAGATAATCCCATTAGTTAGTGGCGTTAATTGCCCCATTACATGACATGATTATATGTGTTCCACTAATCTCTTTTCAGTACGATAGCTTCGTTCACACTAACAGACATACAATTATTTAATAAGCTAAAATAGTCAACATGCCTATTTAATATAAAACTTCTCGCTAATTCTGGTTGCACCACATGGTAATTAAATGTACTACCCTCTCTAATCTTCAATGAAGCCATCATGGATTCATGGTCACTCCAGCAGCAGGCGAGGCAGATGGAGCTGCAGCACGCCCGCAGTATGGGTTGCCTTGTGGGTATCCAGTCCCAATAGGGTTGGTGCGCTGAAATTTGTGAGTCAAATTACACTGGTTACCCGAAACGTGATGGGATATCGGATATCATTGGTTTTGGGTCAACTTTTATGGATAGGTTCGCGTATCCGATCAACCCGAAACCGTGGATAGCCCTAGCTCCAGCCACCATGACATGACCCGATTTACTAACAAATAAGCTACATTTATCACCACCCAAGTGAAGGTGCCTATAACCTCTACTTGGATGTGAAAGAACAAATTCCCAAAGGCAAAAGGAAGTCTGGTACTACTCTCTAGATCCACCAACCTTCTTCTTCTATGTAGCATACTTCAACCCTCTCATGATATAAGTGGATTTTGTGGGAAAAAATCCCCACTAGTTTTAATAGAAGAAGATACCTCCAACGAACTTGATTAAGAAAATCAAGTTCTTGAAACAAGACCAAAGATAACATTTACCTCTCTATATGACTGTAACGAGGATTTCAATCATTTTTTCCAATTAATATCTTTTAGGTAATTATCATTATTTCTAACTCTAGTCTGGCTCTAATTTAAAATAATTAAGAAAATATTGGATGCCTACGTAACATTCACACTTTTTCTCTTATGCGTGATTTTTCACAATTCTTTAGCAAGTTTTTATTTTTAGTTCATGCTGATTCTTGCTCTATTTTTGTCTCCTTAGTTGTTTTTTTAATCTTTTTTTTATGATAGCAGTGAGGAAGATACTAAAACCCATTTTGAAAACTCAAAGAAAACCCCTTATATTTTAATTGAAAATTCTCAATAAAAATGTTTTTTCATCAAGAAAAATGTCAAGGAAATCCACTCACAACATTCACTTTAACTATGCTCCCCCATGAACAAGTCAAACTTCTTATACCACTGCCTGGGGTGTTTGATTTAAGCTATATAGACTCTTCTTCGGTATGCAAATATAGTCTTTCTTACCTTTGACTGTAAAGTCCTCTGGTTGCAACATGTAGATTTCCTCCTCAAGGTCACCATGGAGGAAAGGTGTCTTCACATCCATCTATTCAAAATCCAAATCAAGACTAGCTGCCAAGTTGAGAACCACCAAGAAGTTGCTCAAAGGTATGATTGTTATGAAGGGACTCCATTCCCTCTTTCATAGCTTCTACCCATTTCTCCTCGTTTGCATCTTGCAAGGCTTCTTCATAGTGTTCAGGCTTGCCGCTGTCTGTCAACAAAATGTACTCATGTGCAGAATACCAGGTGGGGGTTCGCCACTCCCTCACGGGTCTCTGTGGTGGGAGAGCCTCGGAAGAAGAAGAGCTCTCATCATCCTTCCCACCATGATCACTACCGTCATTTGCATCATCATCAGGAGTGGTGATCTGTGGTACATCCTCCTTATATCCTGCATCTGGTACATGCTTATATGCATCATCCGGCACCACATGTGGAGCCCTCTACAAAGGGACTGGCTCCATATCATCTGGTTGATAGTTGTTCGAAGGAGAGTCCTTAGCAGCCTTCTGGATATCTTCAATGGTTTGATCTTCAAAGAATATCACATCCCTACTTCTCACTAGTTTCTTCTCAACATCCATACAACCTATAACTAGTCCATATCCCAAGAAGATACACGTCTTTGTCATTCTTGAACTTCAAATGAGGCAATTCTTCCTCCGCCTTTGGCACTTGACCGTCTGCGATTCAAAAAGCAAATGTCAATAGGAAAAAGAGGGATTGTAGTTGCTTTGGTCTAAAACTGTGAATTGAGATCTCATTCTAAGTAATCCAAGTCAACCCACATTACAGTTGTTGCTTGGCCTTCCCGAAGGGGGAGGAAAGAAGATCAAAAACAGGAAAAAACTCTTGATAATAATGAGCAAAAATATGTAGTGCATTTTTTGTTTGTGGTTCCTCTGTCTCTCCCTCGTTCTGAATCGAGGCCCCGGCCTGTGTCGTTCCAACAGCTCTGCCCCTCTGCAGCCAATGCAATCTAGCTTTTTCTAGACGGAAGGGACTTCAAAGAGGAGCTGTGTAACTTGTCAATCAATCACAAAGACCACTGACAATATGTCAGGGAAGAAGTAGGAGATAATCTAAGAAGCAGGAATTAGAGCGGGCTTAATAAGCGAGCAATGTGGCATCGCTGATGCACCTTTCTTCTTTTCTCTAGGAAAGAGAAGATCCTCATTAAACTCGATAGAGAATGGTCTTTAGGAGGAAGGAGATGATGATGAACAAGTGGAGGATCCCTATTCCTTCTTATTTGCCTCGGCCCCTGTATTTGTTTTTAAGTGAATAGTTTTTGTTGTAATATATTTAAGATACTAATTCACCCCTCCCTAGTTGAGTTGTGATTATATTGTTAGAACTTGTTATTGTCTTTGTGTTCTTGCATTTTCTTGTGTCGATCTCTCAATTGGCGCTAGATGAAGTATGGTATTATGACATATCATCTCATTCTTTAGTACCGATTAGATCAGAAAGAAGCGTATGACCATACCCATTGAGAAGAACATTCAAGCTTAGGTTAAGAGATGAATGCAATCATTGCCATCATAAATCACCATAATTACAATGAAAACCCAATTAAATACATGCTAATAAGACATAATAAAGATTTATATTAAAAAAATAAAAAATATATGAATCATTTATCGTTAATCAAAACAAACTAAAAATGTTAAAAAAATAACACTGCTAAAAAGAAGCTCAAAATTGTATGGAAGTACGTATATACATGTATATATATATATATATTGGACATCTTTATCAATAAAATCATAATAAATATAGAATAAATATCACTTATATTTTTATATGCAGATATTATAAAATGTCCCATAATTATCTATAGTAGGTTAGTTAAAATATTAAAAGATAAAAAACATATAGGTCCTAGTTTCTTTATTTTCCATCTATGATTTCATAATAGTGAAATATTTATACATAAATTTTTTTAATATATAAAAAAATAATAAAATAATAAAATCAGTAACAATATATATTGGTAGATTAATCAAACTACAAGAAAGTCAGTGCTTAAGAAATGATAACAGGGGACGGTCACATACTGACCATTCCCTTTATGGATATAGATGACATGTATTGAGTGACCGTCCTATCTGGTGGCCAGATGGGAGAGATGTAAACTCCCATCCCTTCCCTTCATTCGAGATGCATGCACAATTTGATATTCCCCATCATTATGGGTGGGGGATTCAGTATTTGGTTGCAAGAAGAGGAGAAGAAGGTAAGTGATGACCAGAAGAGAGAATCTTTTGGATGATTATCCTCCCTTTAGTAAGGCAAAAGGGACGTGCACGTAAAAAATCATCCCAGCTCGCCACTCAACTTCTGTTGCCATCCTCTAAATTGTTTTCATCTTATAGAGGACAATCACGAAAATCCTAGAAAAACCTTCATCACTCATCCTCTTTTATTGTTGGAAGCGGAAACTACACCAACTCTACACCAACTCTACTCTGATACCAGTTGACAGAAACATGGTCCGCCGATATCGTCTCATCTCGGATATCGCCCCCTGGATACGGAAGCAGATGTAAATACGGATGTGGATGCGCAATTGACCATCATCACAAAAGCGCATGGAGAAAAGAACAACGGGGTATAACAGTGCTCAATCACCTCTCGCGACCACTAGAGAAGAAGGGTCATTAAAAGAAGAACGAGTACAACTCTCTCCGTTCCTTACTCTATTACTCTCTTCTCTACATCTCCCTCTTTCTCTCTAGAGGTTACATTGTTCTTGCTGGTGGTAGTGTTGAGGCAATGCCTTTATCCCCTTTTTATATAGCCCAAATACAACCACATAGTAATATTCCCAACAAGATTATAAATAGAATACAACTCAACGCCTCGTCATCCGCAAGTCTTGTTCGTGGGGACTCACCGCCTCCGGGTGATGCACACGTCACTGGATGCCATCGACGTGCTATCTTGCACGATCTCCTATCAGCCGTCGTTAGCAGAATTCCTCAACGTCTCTGGTCAATTCCATGAGACCACCATATCACGGCTTTTGCGGATTGTGCACATGTTGCATTACGTCGTCTCGTCGATGTCAACCTTCGCTCTGATCCGTCGCATCGTGTCCCTTCAACAACATTATATATGGAGTAATCGGTAAATGAGTCTTAATTGGATCCAAAAAATCTACATGGAATGCACTCCGATCGCAAATGAGTCTGTGTTTCAAGGCATATTTCAACAATCTGGTCTCCCTCCTTGTGTCTCTTTGTCTTCCCCCTCTGCCTTTCGGATCTCTGTGCGCTCATCTGCCTGACATCCCCGACGAGTACATGATAACCTCACTGCCAAAAGCCTATTTATTTTTCTGATAATGTTATTTTCTGAATTTGATACGATAGTTCGATTTATACACACCTCTTCATATAAAGTTGATGATGCCAACCTCTATATAAATTAGATGGTATCTACTAAATGAATTATTCGAAGTGTAGGTGTGAATCATTCAGTGTGAATTATCCAGCGCGGATTATATGTAATAGTTACCTCACCTAACTTGTTTCTTGATGACCCCGTAATGAATTTGATAAAATCTTATTATAAAGAGGTACTGTGTATGTTCTAATTAACACCAGATCTATTGGGTTAATCCATGGGCCATTAAAGTGAGTAGAACATGTGATTCTCAAACTCAAAACTCCGTCGCCTACAATATTCACCTAAAGGTTCATACCTTATCATTCTCGTTACATCTGAAGAAAATATTTTCTATTCTTCAGGAAAATGGGTATTCCTGTTATCTTTTCAGTATATGGAAGAGTTAAAGTCCAGAGTGCTCATCTCTGTGAGGAGATAATTGTGGAATCTAAGTTTTGGATTCCCAAAACATATGCATAAGGTCTGATAAATATCGTGCCATCCCCATCCATTGGAAGCTGATATCTATGCACACGATTTTTTCCTTTTCTGTTTCTAGGCAGACACATTAAATCAGGAATTTTTCTCCCCTTTAAATGAAAGGTCAACTGTCCACCAATCAACTCAAGCAAGCAAAGGTATAGATTGGATCGAAAGGAGAAGTTATCCTCAAGGATGTGAGGATGAGAGGAAGTGGATCAAAATCAAACCCACCGGAGGGATTATATACTCCATCAAAATCATGGTTCAAGCCATCTTGACCGGTTTGTTCTGTTAATATGATAGATCACAGTCGTCCGATCACCTTTTGGAAACCCATCGTTATTGCAGCATGGGTCACCGCGATATAAGACTCACGGCCAAACTGCAAAATATCTACTTGAGGTCAAAATATAAAGATAAATTTTCCTCATTTTTTTTACCCGAAACGTGTAATTTTAGGAAGAAGGTCAACTTTGAGTTATTTCTGGAGGATATTTAGATTGAATGGAGAATTGTCCCCACTGATATCGAGAAGGATGAAGACAAATGGATGAATTGCCGCCTTTATGCCTCTCCTCCAATTGCTACAGATAAGAGGAATTGTCCAGCTGGCCCTTCAGATCATTCACAGTCCATAGATCCACCAACTCACATCCCATTTTGCAGCATATGAACACCGATCAACCAAATGCCCATTGCAAACATCGCATTATAACTCAAGTATTTCGCAAAATCACCACAATGGAGAAACAGAGAGCACTAACAAAGGTTGAGATTCCTCGGGAATCTGTCAATCCAATCGTTAGCGGGGCTACTGCGGACTCTGCTGGAGCGAAATCTCCCCACTAGCCAAGACTCTCCTGAGGGTCTTTGAAGCCGCTCGATCATGATCGATCGGTTCCCACGAAATCCCCCAAACAGAGTCTGGGGTAGCCCCGCTACAGCAGAAGATCCGCGCTAAACCCAACGCCTATCACATATAACAATTTCTTCCTTCTCCCATAAATTCATCAACTAGGCCGAGGATTCGCTAACATGGAATACGGTACAATAAGAACAATAACAACAAACATAGTCATCATCAAGAATCAATTCTACCTCTACCGCTGCCGCGGGGTGCCACCGGCAGCCCCGCTGCCGTACCCCGCCTTCGTGCCGGTCCCGACCGCCATATGGTGATGCTGGTGCGGGTGGTGGTACGACGGCACCTGACCGCTGGCACCACCGTAAATTTGCTGCCCCCCCATCATGACCATCCCCCCTCCTCCGGCCGCGCCGTAGTACCCGCCGGCATTATTTCCCACGCCTCCACCCGCTCCGCCGGCCCCATCCTTCGGCTGCGGCTGCCCAGAGGACGACGAGGTGGACGCGCCCTTCTCCCCTTCCATCTCCCTGAACTTCTGGAGGTAGACCTTGAGAGGCTCGACGTACTCCTCGAAACCGAGGGTGGTCATGGCCCAGAGAAGATCGTCGCCGTTGATCGTCTTGCGCTTCTCCCTCTGGCACTTGTCAGAGGCCTCGCCGGTGATGAAGCTTATGAACTCGGAGACGCACTCCTGCACGGTCTCCTTGGCGTCCTTGGAGATCTTGGCGTTCGCCGGGAGGGCCTTCTTCATGATACGGCTCACGTTGGCGATGGGGAGGAACCGGTCCTGCTCGCGGGGCGAGGAGAAGTCGCCGCTGCCTCCCGCGTTGTGCGCGCCGCCGGACTCGTTGTCGGAATCGGCCATTGGAGTTGCAGCTCCGGAGATGGTGAACGACGCGAAGCGGACTGAGAACTGAGCTCAATTGGACCGGAGACGATCTTCGGTTGGGTTGAGCTCAAGGAGAAGCGAGCTCAGTTGGGGGGAGCGCAGGGCGGTGGCCGTTGGATGAGGGGTCGTTATAAGGACTTGGGACAGGGGGACACGTGGAATCCCTGTGGCCGTTTGCTTCCCGATAAGCATGGTGGGGAGAAGGGGCATCCGGGCCGTTGATCGAATGGGGCGCTGGGAGGATCTTGACCGTTCGCCGACGGTGAGTGGTCGGCGAGTGGGTTTTACCGAAGGTCCTCGTCGGTCGCTTCACTTTGTCTAAACATTTCTCCTCGATAGTGTGAAAAAACATGTTGTAATTCGATTGAGATTGGCAATGATCCTGATTCTTGTTCGTTTAAGATTTGATTAAGGGTTCGATCAGGTTCATTCGGTTGGGGTCATCCATTCGGTTGGGACACGTGGTTAAGGGTCTAATCAGATTTGGCTAAGGGACTTGTTTAATAATTTACTTGAAACTTTATATGCTTCATCTTTTGTATACTTTAATTTATTTTTGAATGTCTATATTTATCTATATAATTGACGTGGTTAAGGGTCTAATCATATTCCCTCCTATAAAGGTGGAATTCATTAGGAAATTTCTAATGGGAGGATGGAACTATTGAAAAATTCCTTTCTAAACAATTTCATCTCACCTATTAGGAAAAAAATTCTTGATAAATGTTTTGCCTATAAGGATTTTCATGTTTCCTAATGAATCATCACACTTGTTACTCCCGCTGAGAGATATGTTATAGTTCCCAAAGGACATACTTCAACTATTAAGAAATCAACTCATCTAGTACTTTGCACACCTTACCTTTGAGGAACAATGGCATTTCTCTACTACTTTGAGTCATCACTACTTCCGTTGTTGTAATGCTTCTCCCTTTCCCGACCTCTGATCGTACTTTCATAGTAATCTCATCCTCTCCCTTTTCATTTTTTTGTGTATTTGTGTACATGTCAGAATAGTTGTGCTAGCTCTAGAAATGGATATGATTAGGGAATGGAGAGTAAGGGTAAGAATAGTTCTATATGTGCTAGCTCTAGTAATGCGGTGATTATGGAGATGAAGATGGCAGAAGAGGAGTTGGGGAATGGGAATGAGGAAGATAGATTGGAAAGGGGTGATAGGTGGGATTGGAGATATAAGGAGCATGACGAGGATACGATTGAGACGAGAAGCATAAGGATCGAGATGATTGAGAGGAGAAGCATGGTGCAAAATGGTAGGATTGGATGGAGGTCAGTGGGTTAATGAGGGCCAGATAAGAGGGGAGTTCGTTTGACATGTAGAAGAGAATTAAAAATGATGAACATAACATGAGAAGAAAGAAATAAGTATATCAAACCAAAGTAGAATTTCACTTGGAAACAATAAGGAAGCGATGTATGTCATAACATCAACATCTAAAAAATTAAGTCATCGATGCTCAAAAACATGTGCAGAAAAGACATGAGTTGTTTTGCAAGAATCATAAAAAAGGATGATTTACATAGTTTTTATTTGTGACAGAAAAATATCTTATAGTTTTTGTATATTACTAATGCATAAGAAAAAATAATTCAAAATCAAATTAGCCAATAAATAGTTTTTAGGTTGAAATGATCCACTTTTTGTGCCTTAATTGATGACTTTTCACTTTTAGATATAACCTAGTCAATCACTTTTTGACCCGGTCAATCATTTTTTGTTACTGGAAAAAATTTGTTTGATAAATTTTCATGACTTGGTCGATCACATTTTACTATTTGACTAAGTTGTTTGATTGGTGACTATTGTTCTTTGATTGATCATTTTTTTATATTATGTATTTTATGATTTATAATTTAAATTGATCTAATCAATCACATATCAAATGAGCCCTTCAATTTCTAAATTTTGAGCGATTAACTTTACTTGACATGTTCGTCAATTAATAATATAATCTATCACTTTTCATTTGATAAATCAATTGAGTTTTTAAGAATGTTTCTTAAGTTTATATTATTCTTGATTTGGATCCCAAGTCTATTAAGTTCAACATCTTTAATCACTATATATAAGATGACAGAAAAGAAAGATCGCTTGTTTATATCTTTTCGTGCTCTATAAGCACTCAAGCACCTTTTTCTTGCTCAAATAATTCATTACTCAACATTTTTCCAATGAGGATTCTTTTCTCCACAAAGATAAAATATTCATTCGGTATTGTTCAAGGAAGGGTATACAATTCTACGCGAGGTTATGATTAGCGTATGATAACAGAGGGCAACTTTAACAATATAGCAAAGTGAAATCCTAGAATGGGACGTTTTGGGTCATGATTTTCACCCATGTGATTCCGACATTAAAATCATTGTGCACATTGTGGTTTGCATTTCTCTACTTTCATCTCTTGTGGCTTTTTTTAGCATTCTTTCATTATTTATAATATTGTATATTGCACCATTCAACCATCCTCCCTAGTCCCTACCTCTTCTTTTACCAAACTCACATGATGCATCTATATGTGAGCGAAACTGATAAACATATGTATAATTAAGATCGATGAATATATCTTGAAGTGAAATTGATGAATGTAAGAATGAGTGAGACCATCATATGTATGTGGGAGTGAAATATTGGTATGATGTATGAAAAAGTAAGATTAATGCATATATATATATATATGTAAGTGAAATCAATACATGTATTCAAAAATGAGATAGATGCATGTATGTGTGTGTTAGACTAATGCACATATATGCTGATATTATCTTAGAATTTTTTATATGGGTGTCAGGAAAGCTCAAACTTGATGAACTCGACTCAAATTCATCTCATGAAAGCTCATAAGCCAGGCTCGGTAAATTTATTAAGATAATGTTTATATAGTGAGTTACTACTTTTTGGCATTTCATTTATTTATCCTACTTTATTCTTTATCGGCCAAGTCAATATGACTTCGTATCTAGCTTAAGATCATAAATGTAATAACTTACTTATATACAAGATGCCTTTAATCTTATATCATTATTATTATTATTATATAAAAATACACATTATTTTATATTTTATTTATTACAATAAGTTAAGGATTTTAAATATATTTTTTATTTCTATGGTTAATTTAATTGTACAAATAAATAGGGATATATACAATATATGTATATTCTACCTGGATAATAAATATATTATTTTATGTTTGGTTAGTTTTGAATTTATTATTTTTATTTGTATTTTAAATTATAATAATATAAAATATATACAAAATATTTAAAATATAATATATACAAAAAATTAAAATAAAATAAATATAATATAGAATTGTATAAGTATACCAACAACCCCTAAAAAGCTTACTTTCACTTTTTACCTTTAAAAATTATGAAACCATATTCATTTGGAAGATTATTTTATTCATATTAAAATGAAAGTGAGTTTGAGTCATTTTGAATTCACATGGAGCCGACATTAATCTTTCAATTCTTAATTTACGACTTTTTTTAGTGTTGTTTCATTTATTCTATACATGATTTATTTTCGCAATTATTTTTATTATTTACATTATATTTTATGTACAAGTTTAGTGAAGAAAATACTTTGATTTGAGGTTCTTTTAAAATAGTACAAGGTATATACATAGTAAATAATATGAATGTAAGGAATCGATTTGAAAAAGTTTTTTAAGTTAATGGACCCTATCTCTCCCTATTTTATTCATTGTCAATCATGCCAGTATTTGACTTAATCTTGGGGTTCGTGTCTGTATGTATTTATTTCATATATACACCATTATTTTTCTTTCCTTTTTCTTTTCTTCTTTATTCTTTTATTTTTGTGTAAATAAATGATAAATATACAATATTAACAAATATTTGATGAATGATAAATATTTAGAATAAGTTATTGTTTACATGTATTTTGCAAAGGATTTTAAGCTAAAATAAAGGAATAAAGATGTTGAATCGTGGATTCACCATTCCCCTATACTTTACCTTTGCTAGCCCCTTAGAAAATACTTATTCTAAGAATAAGTGAAAAATAAAAACAAGGAAAGGAAAAAAATAAAAAACTCAGAATAATTATGATTTCTTAACCTATCTAATAAAATCAAAGTATGGAGTCGGTCAGACATTTGGATTATTGATTTGGTGAAATCTTATTGGGATTAGGAATTAAGACTCAACAACCTTTAAGTTCCACAAGTCTCTATTTAGTTCGCCTCGACAGTCAGGTCAGAACAAGTTTTCATGCACAAGTTCCAATGATTATGAATCTTACTTGTACCGTGAATGTGAAATATAATCCCCCACCTTAAAACGACAAAGAACAACCTTCTCTTAGCAAGGTGACCCTAATTCCCTATTTTAGTTGATGAATCGATAGACTGATGCGTCCTTACCTATGTGAGAGCTTACCAGTTTACGACCAGTCTAGGATTTTTTGATAGTTGGAGATGAAGCAAGTTTTTCATACAACATTCGTGACTTAATTTTGAAAGCAGACATTTGTCCGTCCATGAAAAAGTCCCCACACGTCCCCGACTCTACCTGCGGACTGCTCTTTTATTTTCTCATTGAAACGAGCTTGAAGTCGACTCCTCTCTCCCCCACTGGCTAGCTACTCTATCCTCAAGGAAGAGTGTATTTACTTCTAAGGTAAGGTACATGTTGTGTCCACAATCGAAGGGGGGAGAAGATATAAGAATAAGAAGTGAATTGGTATATGTCTAGTATAGTCACATCTGCTTGTGAAGCCGACAAGTGTAGCCTAATCTCCACTAAGATATGCATGCTCTTTGAAGTTTGAGCCATTATGGTCATATATATGCATTTGACATATTTTTGGCTTCTTTTTGGTAGAAAGTATTATTGCACTGCATTGATCTTTTGTGTCTCGACGGATATAGAATCTTCTTTTCCATCTGTTTTTTGGGGTCTTAGAAAAAATTATACCAGCAGACCATCCCTTATCTGAAGTTTTATTTCAACCCACGGATTTTCATCTTTAGACTTACATACCACTAGACTAGGTTGGAGTGCACTGACCACTCAAAGTGACTATGTATGTTTTCTTTCGTGTGCATCTCTCGGCAGAGGATTCTACCCCTCACCACCTCATTTGTGTTGAGCTACGTGCAAGGTACTTGTCCAAGTTAGGTTACTGTCTAAAAGAATCATGTGTATATATGAATTATTCTACTTAGACCAATCAAGATGACATGTAAACATAGTCTTATGGACCCAAAGAATTGAGTCTCCATGACATGAAAAGTCTCAACTACAGTTCCTATAAGGTTCCTCTGAAATTAAGTGGATTAAGATCTTAACTAAGCTTCATTCTTTGATTTTATTCTAAACTAGTTTAAGCATCAATACCATTCTGAAAAATGTGAATGTGAATGCATCGGAGAATTCCAGCTTGCTCAGATTAGAAAAGATGGGAAGGGAAAGGATGGAATTTGAATTCTCGAGAGTGTGATTTTTTAGGGCATCGTAAGAGTCTAGAGATTTCTTGAATTGATCAATCCTTCATGAGAGACCTCAAGATATCTACAAATATCGTATACAAACTCCCAAACTCCATTTGAGAGATCCTGTTGAATTCTTTAGTACATAAAACACAATATAGAATACACATTGCCAAAAAAAAGTTATTGGCAACTTCTATATCATATATAGGTGAATATTATCCTATTCCTTGATGACTTCAGGAACTTTTAATTCCTTCTTAGTGATCATCCAAAGGTATAGAGCTATTGTAGATGACTTCAAGTAGATAATCATGATCTTCTTCCAATGTGTATACCTTTTGACATTGAAGTAAGGTGGTTGGTTGACTAACCTCCATCATGGTTGGTGACATTGGCTGAACTCATTGCTGTAGGTATACAAAAATAACTCATGATCACCTAAACTGGATTGCCATGATACCAAATGAAGAAATACCTAGGGAGGGGAGAGATAGCAAAACTTTAGGTTACAAAGAACACAAAGAACTAATGACATTTTGCATGAATAGATCTTCTTTTGAGAATACTAAATAATTCTTAAGACTAAAGAGTATAGTGTAGGTGAGTAGAGATTGTGTGGTTTATGTGAAAAGGGTTGAGTAGAAGTCCTAAGAATAGAAGAAATAAATATATCTCAACTAAAAAAACTAAAATCTGGTCTTTCTTGGTGTACAACTGCATCTACGTATGTGTCGATGCAACAATAAACAACGCATTATAAGAAAGGTTCAATGACTAGTGTATATTAGTTTACAAGATTGTGTACAGGTGAACTTTAATTATGATTCAAGGCACGCTGAATTAGGCTCATAGGTCTAACATCCAAAAGTATATAGGTGTACATGGAAATTTCCTGGTAAGAGTAAGAAAAAATACTTGAATTCGAACTTTTCAAGATATGTTCTGATGTATCAAGATACCATTGCATGTAATAGAACTTGTACCCGTGTACATGGATATGTATCAGGTGCAACAAAATACTTGCATATATCTGACACTTTGAACAATCAAGAGTATCCCGATCCATATGGTATTTTACTAATATAACATTACTTGAAAAGTATGTGTGTGTATCTTTTTATTATAAGGCTTTGTACAATTATATATTATAAATTACATTATTAGAAATTGACTCGATAAAATAGAAAGTAACAAGATTATGGACCTACGTTACTCAATGATCATCACCTTCATCTTAACTTCATAAAAATTGTTAAATATAATCATGAAACACATAGCTTTACTATGATGCAGCTTCGTACAAAATATATTCTATCTACAAGAAGGTGTTTGTCTTGCATAAAATAATTATTTCATGTGTTAGTCCACTTTAATCGATTAATCTTTTATACATTAAAAAAAATAATTAAGGACATATGTTTCAAACTGATCCTTTGATTAGATTGCCTCCTTCTCCTCGACATTCTTGTAGCCTCATATTTTAGCCATCGAGTGGATGTCACACATTGAAGCTCATAGGAGTAGGTTGAGATGGATGATGAATAATAATAAACCATGAAAATTTACTACTATTTATTAAGGTTAAAAAGGGTATTTGATGAATCTCCATTTCATCACCTTTATTCTATCATTTTTGCCTTAAAAACCCTAGTTAATGCATGTAACTAGCATTATTTTGTACAAATTAGCATTCATTATTTATTCCATTTATTGTGTATAAAATATTATTTTTAATACCAAAATTATAGAATAAAGAAAATAAAAACAATAAAATACCAAAGGTATTTTATGACCCTAAACCCTGAGACATAGGCATCTTGATGATTGGATCGATAAGGAATAAAGTAGGTGGAGATAAGGGCCAAAAAGTTAATAAAAATCTTATTCTTTTAATCATCAATAACTCATTTTTGGGACCTATTTATTTTCTCAAATAAAGAAACTTTTTATATGAAAGTTGTAGATAAAAATACAAATAAAAATAGAAAATTGATTTACACAAAAATAATATACAATGTTATTTTTATACTCTGAATAAAAAGCCAAAACCCAAACTTCCCAAACCATTATCTCCTTAATAAAAATTTAAAATATATCATAATCACCTTTAATCATATATAACTTTAGTATGCTTTTTAATGATGTTGGTTTCATTTAATTTTGAATTAAGATGTGAAAGTTAGGTTTTCGATCCCTATTGTATACTTTATCTGAATAAAATATTCATTTTATTTATTCTTTATTATTCTTATAATTTTATATTTTTATAATTTTGTAAATATTTATAGTATAGGTACATATTTAGAATACAATAAAACCATAAATAAAACATGAAAATAAAATAACTGTACAAAATACATAAATGAAATACCTATATTTATACCTATATATTTAATACCCTTATTTATTTAATTCTACATAATATATCATAAAAATATAACAAATATATATTTATGTGTATAATAATAATTTATATTTTTATAAATTACGAAAACAAAATAATAAAATAAAAAATATATAATAAAAATAAAATAAACAAAACACAAGTAAATATACCTATAAATAAAACCTTAAAAATGAACTTGTAATAAATTATCTCCTAAAAATAAATAAAAAAGCATACTAAATACTATAGAAAATAATAAGTATTTTTCATTTTTAACTTTAATTTAATAAAATTATTCATTATTTACTATCGATTTTTTAAATAATTTTAAGTCGACCTTTTTGTGGTTGGTCCACGTGGACGAACCAGGGGAAGTCAAGAGTTGACCCCGATCAACTCTTCTTCCCAGGCGAGTAGGTCTGTTAGATCTTATTTGACCCCAATTTCACTTTTTCCCCGATCGATGTAGTCATTGATTCAGGTTGGATTCTTCTTCACTTTTATTGCTCGTTCACCCCTCTTTCATGCGCAGTCGATTCCTCAACCTCTGCATCACTGCATTGCGTTGCACACCTCATTCTTTGTCGCTCCAGTCACCTGTACAAAATCCTCTGTCCGAGCTTCTTCAGATTTTTGAATCTCCTTTTACCTAATTCTTCCCCTCATTTTAGTGCTTGAGGGCTAGAGCAAGGTGACAGCTTGGTCTCCCTCCCATTTTACGTGTGCAGGAGTGAAGGAAAGGCAAGTTCCTCCATCTCCGACCATCTTGGCCGTGCGGTACCCCATCTCCTTGGTTTCGGCCAAGTTGAGGTACTTTTTATCACTTTTTAGTTAATTGTTAGCAATAGGTTTAAGTGCATGTCTTTAGTTTTAATCTCAAACATTTGCAGTAGCTTAAATTAGCTTCCTCGTAGTTCATCGGAGACTAACTCCGATGAACTCTCCACATCATACACCTTGTTCTCTGGTCCTCCATTCCACCTTCGCTTCTTTCCCCTTCGTTTCTTGTCATTCAACACACCTCTATCTCCCCTGATTCTCATGGGATCAGGACTACGATGCTCCACCACCATCACCACCTCGTCGGAGTAGCTGCCACACCACCCATTTCACCTCCATTCCACTACTTGAAGGATCGAGGCCGTTTGCCCTCTACCCAATAACCTTTTTATGCAAGTCCATTGAGCCTCAAAGCCTTGCTGGAGCATTTTTGAAGTCATCTGAGGTAAGTGGAGCACCTTTGCTCCTCTATCCTCCTAGGAGAACTCTGGGGATCCCCATAGCATTTTGAAGCCGCCAACAGTGAGAGGACATCACTAGGGACCTTTGGAACATCTCTCTAGCAAGGGAGGAGGTTAGAGGCTTGCGTTACAGCAAATCGAAGCTCAAAGGAATAAGAGTTCTTCTATTTATTAAATATATCATCTATGCTTCAAAAAACCTCGAAAAATAGGATTAAGTGCTTGTTAGCATCTAGACTCACGCCATATCTCTGCATTTCAATTTTAGACAACTTCTAATATTTATTAAAAATCAAAGAGCAAGTTTTAAGCCTTATTTAAATTATAAAATACCAAAAAATATAAAACATTTTGAAAAAATCCAAAAAATTGTTTATTATAATATTTAATAACTCCAGAACCACAAATTCTTAAAAATATAAAAATATAAAGATAAAAACTAAAAGCTAAAAAATATAGAAAAAAGATATAAAATTCCCAAAATCCCAAAAATATTTAATTTTGTCTTCAAAATTTTTTTATATTAATATATATATATATATTAAAATTGATTTGAAGAATTTCGGACTTTATTTTCTATTTTCTACCTTCAAATCAATTTTCCTATTTATTTAATCCCTGATTTGGGATATTTTTTATTTTAAAAATATATAAAAATTAGCAAAATTATCTAAAAATCATAAAAAACTATAAAAAATATTTTAAACCTAAAAACATCTTATTTCTTGAATTTTATTTATTTTTTAGCATTAATATATTAGCCTATATTGTATATATAATCTTATATAAGCTAATGTTATATTTTTAAGATAAAAAGAAATTTTAAATTAATAAAATAATTACAAAATTAAGAAAATATAATATATAAAAAATATAATTCCAAAAAATAAAATGAAAAATACGTATAAAAACATAAACAAGAAGAGCACACATTTCTGTGCATTATTACCCAATCTACCATTTGCTCCCTCTGTTCGACACTGTACATACTAACACCTTTATACATCCATTGTAGAGTTATAATAAATCTAAACTCCATATATTTTGCTTTTCATTGCTTTATACATATTGTAGGTTAATTGTTGTATTATCAGGAATTCATGAGAGGTCGCTTTGACGACTGTTGATCTACCTTATGGATGAACAAGACCTTTGCAAATCCTTGGCTTTTTAGTATCTCAAGTCAGATTATGGGCAACTGGTATTTCTAATAACTATCTTGACGTTATGTAGTTAAGTAAAGAAGGGACCATTGAGGTAGGTCATTGGAAGGAAAAGAAGGTGATACTTTCTTCACTTGAGGAGCTTAATTTGGTTGATCGAGTTGTGGAGAGGATTGTTATTCACTATTTTCCCATTATAAAGAGTTTCCTTTAATAGATTATTATTTATTAATTAAACAATAAATAGTAGATGGATTCTAAATATAAAATTTTAGATACTTAAATTTCTAAACAATTCTCATCTATAGCTTTGTAGAAGGGCAAGTTTGAGAAATAACTCATTCACACAGTTATAATTAAGTTCTTCCCAAAAAAGAATGATTAATGTTGAACACCATGCACATTAGTATATACTACTCGGTATTTAAATTGATTTAATTTCTATATTTCTTTTTTCACACATAACCTAGCTATATATTAAATTTAATTAATTTAAGACAACAATTTAAAAAGTTTATCTAAAATTTAGTTGCATTTTAATTAGTATTAAAAGCAGCCTTATAAATAATATAAGTATACATAAAGGTATAAGTAGCATATAAATTATGTATTTTATTTCCATTATTTTTTCTTGATTTTTTTTACATTTAATATTAAATAAAATATTATTAAGATAATTAAAAGTTAAAAGTGAAGGAAAATAAAATAAACATGTCTTTTAAGAATTGGTTGAAGTTTAAAATATAGTTGTTTATGTGTAAAATAGAGCACCAAAATCCAAAACACATATATGATATGAACTATTCACAAATACAAAGTATTCTTAACATTTAGATTATTTTTCATATTCAACTTTAGAGGTAAGTATATCTCATCTAGAATATGTCATTGCTAGTTATCATCATGTTATAATTAGGATGTTTTGATATATTTATAGTATAGAATTTTTGAACCATTGTTGAACTTTTATACATTTTACTAACAAGTTTTATGAATAATTAAGTTTATAGGAGTTGACTCAAATTCTACAAAAACAATAGGGATACACACACACACACATTATGTATATGTAATTTGAGTCGATGATTATATAGTTTGTTGCAATTTTCTGACTTCATCTCTTCTATTTTATTCTTTGTCAACCATGTCAGTTTGACTTGATCTCTGGGATAAAATCATAAATATACTTACATTATATATATTCCTCTGTTCATTTTGTCAATCTCTTCATATGTAAGCCCCATTTTTCTCATTTATATATCCTTTCACATTTTATACTTCTTTTCTATTCTATTCTTTTATTATTTTTCTTTATTCATAGTATTAATTACGTTTTATTATATTAATGAAAACTTTTTTTAAGGATGTGAGATTAATCACTTTTGAGTGTGGCCTACTACGTATTGTTATATGGCTAATGAATGGCTAACTCTCCATTTTGGTAGCCTTCTTGTGGTCAAATGTAGTTTCATACTTTATTTTGGTGGAAAGAAAGATGTGTTACAATTTAAGGTAACATGAATCTTAATGATATAACCTCTTTAATAATACTATTTGATTAAGCTTTCATTTGTTTCTGTTGTCCTTCAGGATTCTAAGAAAAAAAACCTTCGACATCATAGCAAGCAATGGTGTTTGGCTACTCTTTTCTTGCACCATGATCATTTGGGTTGTAGTCTGGCTATTCCATGTGGAGTTCTTTTGGTTGTAGCTCCTTTCTATGTGTCTTGTTTTGTAGGGTTGCATACACGATAAAACGATGCTCTTGTAAATTACTAGTGAACTCTGATCCTTGATGTCTTTTTTAATATATTCTACTGTTGAGCTAGCTAAAATATATTTGTAATTTTTAACATAAATTTTAAAAGTTTTTAGATGGTATTAATTACCATCTTGAGATGTGTCGATAAACTATTCGAAATATTTGTAAATTAATTATTTCTCTACAGACTTAGTTGATTATTTTATGTATATGTAATGTCTCGAGATTAGGTCCTCAAATCGTTATCGAGGAAAACTGGATCCGTTGACAACCACCCAAAATGTTTTGCGATCAAATTGTCAAGTAGTAACTCCTAGCATTTATAACCCACTCACAGACTTTGTGAGTTTCCGATGTGTGGCTATGTTGAGGTGTTATAATCCACCAACTTATATTTGCCACATCATCCTTGCGACATGGTTAATCACTTATTCTCAGTAATAGAGGCGGTTGGACGCTCCTAGCATGGGTCCTTTCAGGTAATTCTTTTCATTATCAGAGAGAACCTGCTCTGATATCATTACTATCGAAGGCTAAGGCTTAGATTCCCGAACCGTTATCAAGGAAAACTAACTTTGACAACTTGTTGAGTTTGGGTCCGACTGGACCCATTGATAACGACCCAAAATGTTTACGCACAAGTTGCCAAGTATTAACCCTTACTAATTATAGCCCGCTCTCATACTTTGTGAGTTTCTTACGTGGGAACATGTTGGTTGTTATAGGATAAAAATCACAAATATCGTGTATTTTATATTTCTATAGGAAATAGAATCATCTACATCAACAAATGTGCGTAAAATGTATTTGACGTGAAATCTAAGTCATCTTAATTATCTAAAGTTATTGTCTTCTATTTTTAAGCGTATAAATGAGAACATTATATTATTATTTAAAATTGTTATTTTATGATTGATCCATGGCAACCAATTTCCAACCTTCTACCGGCAGTTGACAATTTTATATACATTCTGTCTTTATGTTAAAGGAACTGTAGAAGAATATCTAAAAAAGGAGACGTAAAAAGATCAAGATGGTTGCACCTATGGAAAATAAAAATATTTAAATTAAAGTGTCTAAGTTCATGCTGACTCTTTCAAAAATATTATTATGGATATACTTACCTTCATCGCATATCATAGCCGTCAATTTCCCTTTTAGAAATATCGCATCCCCTAAGATAATAGTGATCAGGATTAAGAAAACAAGGGATGGCGACTGCATGCTCTGTATTGGGTCGTCGTCTTCATCAAGATTAAAACTAGCCTACCATGTCGAGTCAAACTTAACTTTGGCATTGTTTCCTTTTTCAAACTCAAGAAAATTAAGATGTGATTAAAAAGTGTGGACTAAGATGTATCTTTTTTTTCTTGTTGAAAAGCGATCAAAAGTCATTCATCGAAAAGTAAGAAGAGTAGTTAATGTTCACACAGACCAAAAGTGATAGGCAAATCCCCACAGACAGGGATGGAATTACAAGCAAAAACTTCACACTCAAATGTTTTTGCTCTCTCATAACTTGTTATGCCTAATCCAATGGTGATTGAAGATGATGTTAACACAGTTGACATTAGGACCAAATTAACATTGATAACCATTCAATTAAGTGCCATTTGATGGGCAATTTCATCGTAAAACTAAAGCAACCTCTTCAAGAGACAATTTCCCGAGGATAGCCAGCAGTAAACCATAGCCTATTTTGATGTCATTGCGTCACTTTGAAAAATTTACTTCAATGTGGTTGCTACTACAAGTCTACAACTAGATCTTGAAAGTTCAACGGTGGTTGGATAAAAATATTAAGGGGGAATTCTGCAATCACAATATATGAAACAAAACAAAAACCTTTTTTAGCTATATTCAACCACAATAGGATAGACTACTGCAACAACAAGTGAAAGAGAGATTTTACATGGAAATCCTCCTCGGTAGAAATCACTACCTATGTCTCCCTAACTCAATCATTCAACTTAACCAAATAACTCGGCCACTTCCACTATATATACACACTGCTTGTGCATGAAACTAATAACATTGCAACACACAAACAACTCTAACCGAATCAAGTTGCTTACCTAGAGAACTCTAACCTTTAGTACATAAGTACAAACTCCTATGAATCTCAATAATAAATATGTACGCAATGTGATGCGTGGTAACTGAAGAATAATAATATAAAGTAAGGAGCATGCCTGTAAGATGATTCCCAAAACTTTAGAGACTTTAAATGTAATGCACAACAGAATTGCACTCGAGAGTTTCGCGTAGAGAATTGAGTTGAGTATGATTAGGAATCTCTTCTTTTAGCATAGAGGAGTAGAGTTGTAGTTGTGCAACAACCCCCTTCTCATATTCTTCTCTAGTTAGGCCTGATATTGGAGGCGGAGGTCGCTATCTGGTCTATTCTATTGCTCTTTAAGCCTCCATCGATGCCTCCAATGGCTAGTCTCGCTATGTTGTTTGGTCGTAAAGAAAGAGTTATAATGATGAAGATGATGGCATGTATCTCTACAAAATGTGAAGGTTTCCTCAACTTGATTGCAAGGGGGAGAGGACCAAGTAAAGCTTAAATGGAAACCAGAGCTATGTGTGGATTGGGTGCTCTATGCAGTGGTGGATTGGGACAGTTGTCGTCTGCCATCATATGTGGTAAATCGTGGATAGGTGGTAGGGGATAAGAAGGAGCAACATGAAAGAAGAGGTAGATGATGTGAAAGTGGTTTGGTTGGTGCAAAGGTAGATGTAATATGTCAAAGAACAGGGACAAAGGCACAACAGAGAAGTAGGAAGCAACAAAGAAAAACATGGGAGGAGAAGATTAGTGTGAAGAAGAAGAACTATATGAGGAAGGTTACAAGAGGCTACCCGGGATGACGACATAGGTACAATGGAGGATGGTGATGAACAGATGTGTGCCCGGTGGTTGCGGTGCTCCAGTGAACTCCACATGTTATAGCCTCTAATAGGCAGCGCGAATCTAGAAGCCTATGATGTATAACTACGATGCTAAGGGAAGAAATGCTTCGAGAATCGTGCGACCCTCACCAACCGGATCATTGTGGCTCAGAGAGAGTCGTGCCTGACATGTGAAAACTCGTGAATCCCGGTCTTAATTCTTTAGATTCCTGCGAAAAAAGGAAACAGAGAAAGTCTTGGTCGTTGTACCGACCGGGTGAGTTTCACCATAAAAGATTAATTTTGAATTAATCTTCTTTTATTTTATTTATACTCCTAAACTTAAGTGTATAGCGGTTAAGCATGAGATTGTCGAACTCAGTGAGGCAAACTATTGAAAACTAGGGTTAAACGGTAAAGAACTAAGGTTTAGTAATTTTTATTTACTTTTAAATTTTTTTAATGAATTTTGTATTATTTTTTTAATTTTATGGTAGAATAGTTTTGTGATGGATGGGTGGATTTGAGCTGGTTGTTGAGGTGGACCTGGATAAGTATTTGTGGAAGTTGAGGACCATTGAGACTTAAATACTAATTTTAGTGAAGTTTGACAAACCATTAATCTAAAGGCCTATTCCAAGCTATTTATTTTAGGTGAAGTGAAATTCGATTTAATGGAATAATCGTGTTCTAAGTTCTTTTATTTCTCTTTTTCTTTTTGTCTTTCACTTATTTTTAGAATAAGTGTTTTCTAAGGGACTAGCAAACGTCGAGTATAGGCGAATGATGATTCCATGATTCATCTCATTTATTCATTCATTTTGACTAAAATCTTTGGTAAAATATATGTAAGTATTCACTGATTCTCAGTAATTAACATTCTAACCTCATTTGTTAATATCATACATTTAACACTTATTTTATCTAAAATAAATAATAAAGAGAAAATAAAAAATAAAGAAAGAATGATGTAAATATGTAAATATGTACATACTAATCCTAATCTCGAGACCCAGTCAATATTGACGTGATCGATAAAATAAAGAAGTAGGGGGAGATAAGGATCCTAATCTATAAAAAATCTAAGAAAATCAAGATCATCAATGTACATTTATACATTTTCACTGTACATATATTCATCTTTCTTATTTATCAATCAGAAAACTCCAAACAAAAATATTTCCTTAATCAAAGTTTTTTATAATAATATATTTTAATTTATAAAAATATCAAAAAAATATTTAATAATTATAATGAACTTGAAAATCCACAAAAGCCAACTTTTCAATTTCATAGCTATTTATAGAAAACTCCAATTCGACTAAATCTACTTTTAAACTTCATTTTATAACTAATACTAATTATTACAAATACCAAAAATGTACAATAAATGTGTGAGTTTTGGCATTTGGAGCCTTTTGTATATATGTATTACATGTAAATAAATCTTCTTCATTTTCTATTTAACCATTCCTAACTCTGAATAACTTGATTCTTTTCTAAATTGTTTATAAAGTCAGTAGAAATATATAAAATATAACTTAAAATTAATTGTTAGTAAATACCAATAAATCTCAATGCTAAAAAGACGTAAAGCCTAAATTCTGAACCTTATCTTGGTCATATGAGCTCCGAATTGAGTCTACTCACTTTTAAAGTTTGTTTTATAAAATTATCTATCAAATTAAAGCGATTTCACTAAAATCGGAGCTAATATGCAAAAAGTAGGTTTTGGGACCTATTGGTATACTTGTACAATGTATTTTATTTATTCTATTTAATTTTTTCTATTTCTTGTATTTTTGTACTTTATTAATATTTTATTATGGCATATATTAATATAAAATAAAGCTAAAATTTATTAAAAATTAAAAATTACTTAAATAAATAATTAATTAAATATATATGTATAATATATCTATGTTATTTATATATGTATTTATCATACTAATTGAATAATATTATTTGTTTAATTAAATTTCATAACTAAATTATTTATTTAATTTGCATTAGTTAATTAACAATTTTAATTATTTACTTAATTTAATTAATTTAATTATCTTTATCTTTCTCTCTCTCCTTCCACCTCCCACATTCTCCTTCTCTCCGTCGTACTCCCTTCCCCATCTTCTTTTCTTCTCCTCCTCCTTCCTCTGTTAACTGCCCCAATGACCTAGTGGTCCCAAGTCATTGCTCCAACAACCTCTTTGTCATCCTCTCCCTCTCCCTCTCCCTTCTCCTCTATTTAAAGACCTCCACCCCCTTTTCTCTCCAGCAGATCCGCCATTTGAAACCTTAGATCCAGAGAGCTCCAGAGTGGCTCGGTGACAGAGAGCTATTTCTCTGTTGAAGCGAGGAGAAAGGAAGAGTGGTGAGATCATGTCACCGGTGTTGCAGCTATCTCTCCATCGTGCGACTACCGTCCATGTTGTCGCGTGTTGCAGGCAACGACCCAGGAGCTTTGCTCGGGCTCAATCCCAGGCGACTGCCTTCATCTTCTAGGTTTGATTTCATCTTCCTTCTCAAATTTCCTCTTCCATTTCTCTTCACAATCCATGTCGTCTTCTACTGTGATTCAAATTTGACACCAAATCCTCCTAAATCTGATCTTCGACATCTCATCGCCTCCCTGATCAACTTCCATTTCTACATCCTCTTCCACCTTGTTCATCTTTGATCGATTCGATAGGAGGCCGATCCCCAATACTTCACCTATTCGCGGGGTCTCCATCCATTTCAATTAGCTTTTATTTCTAACATGCATGTCGAGATCTGCCATCTCGAGCCTCTTAAGTCATCTGTAGGTGAAGTTGTTGAGCACGATATCAAATCACATGAGATATAGTCCTCCTTCAACAATAGCATCTGGATCTTCACCTGGATTCGAGTTATGTGTCATCTTGTCATTTAGGACCTTTTGGAATCCGATCCAAAGCACCACCACCTGGAGCGAAATGCTTGAAGCTCGATCATCACTAGAGCCTTCATCGACATGTGACTTAGTCAGATCATCTAAAGAGGCGCACCTGGACCATTGTCCTGAAGTGAAGTCCCCATCTCGGTTTGGATATCTGATCAAGCATCTCGAGGAATCATCGTGATCCACCTGTAGAATCAGACCCTAACGAAGAACCCGGAGTAGCACATAGTCCGAGCTTCAATCGTTCATCTCCCGAGAACGAACTACCTGCATTTTTATCATCCACAGTAGACTGTACTTGTACATATTTGGGGAACAACCTGATCGAGCTTCTTCCGATTGGGAAAGAAAAAGTCCGCCCCATATTTCTCGAATTGGGGAAGAACGCCTTGTGCTTTCTAGAACAAGCAACTCCCGTCCGATCCGAGTTGATCGGACGGTTGGGATTTATTGCCATCCCCACCACTTAAGCTCGCATGTTCTTTGCAGTGTGCCACATTTTTTTGGCCAATTTGTAAATCCCCCTACTCTTGTAATTCCTGAACAGGTTCTGGACAACAACTATCACGTGCTTCAACACATGATATTTTGGTCGTTTTGCATGTTTGACTCCCAACTTTCGCTTATTTCACACGAGCCTCATAATTTCTAAATTCTTACCAGTGTACCCCTATTATTGTATATAAAAAGAATACATTTTATATTCGCATTAAATAATAT
Organism: Ottelia alismoides; assembly: GCA_037367405.1. NCBI lineage: Eukaryota > Viridiplantae > Streptophyta > Magnoliopsida > Alismatales > Hydrocharitaceae > Ottelia > Ottelia alismoides. The sequence goes on from JAZKJV010007917.1 coordinate 95,007, forward strand.
ACATAATATAAAAATATAATAAAAATACGTATAAAAGCCTTATAACATACTATATACAAGATTAATTCAGTTTTTAAAAATAAAAATATTTCCCATTTTTAGTAAATCATTAAAATATAAAAAAATACACAAATGTTAAAAATATAGAAGAATAGAAAATTACCTCAAAAAATTCTATAAAAAATTAATTATAATATATTTTACTATATTTTACATATAAACTAAAAACAAATAAAAATCGAATATTAAAATCCTTAAAAATTTTAAAATACTTCAAAACTTAAAAAATCATAATTAATTCATTAAAAATCAGAAAAATACATACAATACCTTGTTGGAAAGCTATTCTCATCTACTTTCCAGTAAAAATAAAATAAAATATTTTCTTTTTCTTACTGTCTAAAAATAAAAATAATTCATGTTTTCAATAAAAAACCTAGTTTTCAACTTTAAAAATAATCCAAAATCCATAAAAAATAAAAATCACCTAAAAATAATAATGGAAACAAAATATCAAACATAAAAATCACAAAATAAAAATCAAATAAAAAACAAAATATAATATCTATATTTCTTTACTTATAGGTATATGAAACCACAAAAATTGTACAAAATTCATAAAACCAAAGAAAAATTTTGAAAACTCCCATAAAAATAAATAAAAATCAGGAAATCAATTTACTTGGTCCACTTCTTATTCACCTTATTTTCCATAGTTTGCCTCCTTGAGTTCGACACTCTCGTACTTACCATTACACGTTTTAATTTAGGAGTATACATAAAAAAGGTCCTTTTCTGGTTATTTCAACTCATCACTATAGCGACAATTGTCCATCCTTTTAGTCGATCCTACCGATTGACTATTTCAGCAACCCATATCTTGGAATAACAAGAATATTTAGTCGTAAGGTTCAATTTTGAATTGTCGTTACATATTTCAAGACAACTATTTTCTAACCTCTTATCCACATCTACAAATTTAGACATGCGGCCCAGGGCTGACCTGCAATCTTTGGCGTCCGTTGTTTGGGTGAAAGGAACTCCGCCTAAATACTCGTATATGTTGTATATGGCGATTCTGCAACGTCTTCCGACTACTGACAGATTGGCTTCATGGGGCGTCTGCGAGCCTAGGGTTTACTATCTATGTTCCAATGGGCCGGATAGCCATGGCCACCTTTTCTTTAGTTCTCCCATGGCCTCGTCCCTCTGAATTGATGTTTGCACTGCCTGTGGCTTGCCTGCGCCACCTATTCTTCCGCTGGTGGAAACTACTGCTTGGATCTCCACTAATCCCGACCGGGCCCAACGCAATATACTGTCATCGTTGTTGGTATGGTTATTTGGAGCCTCTGGAATGAAAGGAACATCAGATGGACGTCGAGAGGCTCCAACAAACCAGCAGCTATCCTGCGTGATATTGTGCGTAATGCTAAGGTTCTTTGGGGGGAGCTCCTGAATTGGTGGTATCCTGAGTTTTTGCTCACTCAGGATATACCTATCTCCCCACAAAATTCTGCTTCTGTTCTCCTGTAACTTTCCTTTGTACAACTGGAACATCTGGGGGCATCTTATGCCTTTGTACAACTTTTGGAAATTTTTGGGAATATAGTGATTCTTACTTACCAAGAAAAAATTAGACATAGGATATATTTTAAGTAGTAAGACAAAATATTCTTCAAGCTCGTAATAGCTCCCAAGAAATATTTTGATAGTGATGTGTGTTTAGGTACACTGTACTATACATCATTCATTTAATTGGGCTTAATAAACTCCAAATTTGAAAGTTCCCGGCGGTCAAGGTGGTTGCATCTATATATAAAATATACACACATAGGATGAAAGTTTACACATATAGGATGAAGTTTTGTAGCATCATCAAATAAATGTGTCCAAAATGTATGCTGGCTCTTTGAAAAAATCGATGATGATCCCAATAACATTGGCAGTCACCTTCTGAGCACTGATATCATAGATGCTGTCCATTTAGAAACATCGCATCTCCGAAAATAATAGTAAATAGGAAAAAGAAACATTGATCACGACTAAGATAGATAGATGCCTTGGTATTTCTCTTTTTCCTTGTCCCTACAGAAGCTAATATAAATACCCTACCAACGTCGAGCCAAATCAACTTTTGCAATGTGTTCACGACAACCAACAGAATCAACATATAATTTAATAATTGTAAACTAAAATCCACCATCAGTCACCATCTTTAAGCTTTTTTCCAAGGACTTCCCGGATGCCTTGTCATTAACCAATTTGACAATTTACATCTCTTAATACATACAATAA
>JAZKJV010007918.1:0-211520 GCA_037367405.1 Ottelia alismoides
AACGACTAGTCGTACTAGTTGTTTGGTGCAGCGGAATTTAAAAAAATTTTTATTCGATGAAACCACATGATCCGAGAACCATTCTTAGATCGTTTCATCTATAACCACAACAAGTATAATGCAATACCTCTTGAAGCGTGGTTGATCAAGTCTCTAAAGAAAGAGACCTCCTGTCTCAAGTCTGATCGTCGGCGAGACTGCTTGCGAGCGCGGGGATGAACCGCGTTGTCCTCGCAATCCAAGAAGATGATCTAAGCGTGGTTGCTCCTGATCTCGTCGCACGAGATCAAACGTCTCCTTCGTGGGCGTAGCACACCAAGAAGATGGAGAAACCGAATAACGTCGAAGCGGCGGCGCGGTGGCGAAGGCGACGACGGTTCTCTCCTCTAGGGTATGGTGGACGGCCACCAACAAGAGAGGGAGAGAGGGCTGACGTGTATGAAGAAATGAGGGAGAGAGAGAGCTCCAATATTGCAAGTCCCAAGAGAGCATAGTATGCCTCTCTATTTATAGGGTTTTGGGATCCATGGATCTCAATCCATGGGACACATAAAATCAATGGGTGAGATTGATTTGTGTCAATCCAATGGCCAAGATTGTTGTTGTCAAAAGCAACAAATTTAGGTTAAAATATATTTGAAAAAATCAAATATAATTTAGTCCTAAATAAACCCAATAAATAAGGAGAGAATGTGCATGGAGATTTCATCTCCATGCACCTTCCATGTTGGACGGCCACCCATTCCATATAGGAATGGTGTGCCGCCCACTATGGGAGTCCAAGGAGGCAATCTCATGGATTCCCATGAGATTGTCCATGAGATTGCATATCTCCTTGGAATCTCTCTTATTTATTTGCAACAAATTTATTGGGTTTTATTCTCCAAAAAATAATTCACAATTATCTTTGAGAATATTGCATTCTTGGCATGGAAAAAATTGTGAATCATATTCACAACCCAAAACAACATATAATTCATATTGTTAATTAATTACACAATGTGTATCCAATACAAATAATAATTAATCAACACATATAAATTATAATTATCTCTCTCAAATACATTATAAATCACATTTATAATATATTATGAATAATTGGATATTTCTATCCACATTATTCTTATCCACATTAATTAAATCACATTTAATTAAATTGGATAATTTCTTCACGCATCAAGATGATTAAATCACATTCAATCATTATTTCTTCATTCTTAGATCTTATGGAATTATTCTTGAACCCTTCAAGAATAATGCAATCTCTCCGCAGATACTTGGAGATAAGGACAGGGCGATTGTATTGTTCCACGTATAGTGACATGGATATTGAGATCATATCTTAAATCCAGATCGCGGGCCTCTCATAGATGCTTGATTAAATTAAGACCGCAAATCTAATCTTCTCATTGTATCTGAATCACATTCAGATCAATGTCCAACACTTGGACCAAGATCAGATCACTTCTCTACTGGGAGGAGTCACTAAAATCCAGACCCGTTTCATCACTCCCTAGGAATGGAAGCGTCATGGTTATACAACCGTTTATGATCAAATCACCCTCAGGTATTCCCAATACCTGTACATCCTGCATACTGGAAGACTCAGACTAAACCTAAAGTATCGGATCAACTTTATACTGTCTACTTCATGGTTTTATCAGTAAGTTTCTCATTCGATCATTGGGAGTTGGTATCGATCAAACACTTTCCAAAAGTGTATACCATACCTAGGTCTTGATCATATACTAGAAGTATATATCAAACCTACAAATTCAGTAAGCTTCCAAAGCGAGACAACCATGCGCATGGAATTTGATTCTTCCCAATATCTCATGAGTGAGCTCATGTCTTCCGGTTCAGTAACTGAACCTGTATGATCCCTTTGAGAGATCGTATTACTCACATGCCCTTATATGCACACCAGCGCGCCGGTGTATAGACCTTGATTAGGTCATCAACCTATTGGTCTGCCAAATGTACACACTCAGACATATAGTAACACATCTGTCTCCGATCAGAGGATGCGTGCCTATATCATGACAGCTTATGATATAGGACTTTGGTTATCTCAATCTCGTTAAGTCAACTCTTTGACCTAACTAATCTGACACCTCCGAATCTCTATTCCTATGCAGAGGACCTGCATTAAGAGGTCGGTCAGATATCAGCCTTCAGAGATAAGGATTGCCATCTCCTACTCAGACTGGAGATCATCTCTTAACAATCATTTGACGGTGCTTGATGAGTCATCAATCTAACTCTTTAGATATTCATCCAAGCACCAGCCTCTATAGTTCAATAGTTGAATCAACAGCTGTATGATTATTAAGATGGCCATGGTACATAACCCTAATTGTACTAAGGGACCTATTATACAAATTATTCATTCTTCATTTCAGATTAGGGAATGATATGTGCAATAACATTTATTGCATAATGGCTCGCCGTGAGCTCGCATTTCCAACAAATGACGCGTTTGCAGTTTTTATTAGATCTGTTTAAGATGAAAGTAAGGAACGGATCAACTGCAGCAATGATGACAGATGTGCTGGGTTTAATACGGAAGTTATTAAATAATCCTCAGAGTTATCCTAAGGATTGGAAAGAGGCGAAGCAACGATTCCGATCGCTTGGTCTGAAATACGAGAAGATCGATGCTTGTGTTAATGAATGTATGCTTTTTCGAGGAGAGAATTCGGATTTAGTTTTTTGTCCATATTGTAAGGCTTCCAGGTATAAAGAAGAAAGAAATGATTTAAAGAGAAAGAAGAAGTCGGTGAAAATTTTACGATACTTCCCATTAATTCCAAGACTGAAACGTCTCCTCATGTCTGAAAAAACTGGAAAGTGGATGACGTGGCATTCTCTTTCAAATAAACGAGATGATAATGGAGCTATGAGACATCCATCCGATGAGAAGAATGGATAAAATTTGATCAGAGATATCCGCATTTCTCTAATGATGAGAGAAATGTTCGTTTGGGATTAGCCTCAGATGGTTTCAATCCGTTTGGTAATATGAGTCTGAGTTACAGCATTTGGCCCGTGATTCTGATTGTTTACAATCTACCACCATGGATGTCAATGAGTTTATCATTTATGATGATGACGCTACTAATTCCTGGTCCTAAAGGTCCTGGCAACGCAATTGATGTGTACCTAAAATCGTTAATGAATGAACTAAAAGTCTTATGAACTACTGGAATACCTACATATGATGCATGTAAGAAAGAGATATTTAAATTACAAACTACACTATTGTGGACTATAAATGACTTTCCCGCGTACGCAAATTTGTCTGGTTGGAGTACCAAGGGAAAACTCGCATGTCCGGTCTGTTTTGAAAAAACACATTCGACATGCCTTTCTGGAAGTATGAAACATTTATATTTGGGTCATCGTCGATTCCTTCCACCAAAGCATAGATGGCAAAGGGCAGATAGTAATAAGAAATTCGACAACCAAGTCGAAGCAGTTGCCTAGGACGGCGAGTTGACTTATGGACAACGAGTTGACTTAGCTCGTGTGAATGGCAACATTATTTGGGAACAGCAATTACTTGTACGAAGCAGTTGCCTAGGACGGACAACCAAGAAAAGTGCAGCCGGCGGTTAGAAGAAATAAAGTATTTTTTTAGAGAGTTACCATACTGGAAACACTTACCGCTGCGTCATAATTTAGATGTCATGCATATTGAGAAGAATGTATTGGAAAATATTTTGAGAATGTTAAATCTTTCGGGTCAATCAAAAGATAATTTAAGGACGAGACGAGTTTTAGTTCAACTTGGTATACGGGAAGAACTACATCCAATTGAATTAAACAATGGACAGATTACTGTACCTGCAGCAATATATACTTTATCCAATGCTGAGCGTGATAAAATCTTCAGCTTCCTTAAAAGTCTGAAGGTATTTGATGGGTTCTGATTACAGCTGTCAAGATGTGTAAATGAAAGAGAACGTAAGATAACTGGATTAAAAAGTCATGACTGTCATGTTTACATGGAAGTGTTACTGCCATTAGCTATTCGCGGAATTGTCGACGATGCTGTCCTCCAATCATTAACAGAATTGAGTGGTTTTTTAGATTATTGTGTTCGAAAGTTTTAGATCCGTTAATCTTGAGAAAACTTGAAGAAGATATTGTTATCACATTATGTAAATTGGAGCAGATTTTCCCACCAACCTTCTTTAACGTCATGCTTCATTTAATAGTTCATTTAGCAGGTGAAGCAAGAATCGGTGGGCCGGTTCAATACCGTTGGATGTATCTAATAAAAAGATTCCTTCGAAAATTAAAAAAATATAGTCTTTAACAAGGTACAATCCGAAGGATGCATTGCTGAAGGTTATCTTTGTCAAGAGTGCATTAATTTCTGTGAAATGTATATGGACGGTGAAAGCGTGCGTTTTAACCGTTATGAATGAAATGATGAAGGCGAGGTCGTGGAGGAAGAGGACGAATCTAAATTATGTGTCTTTCATTCTTGTGGCAGGCGTATATTCAGCGGTTTACGCCGCGTAATATTCGATGAAGATAGAGATCTCATACAATACTATATGTTGATGCAGTTGTTAGAAATAAATGAATTTTTTGATGAGTACAATTCATTATTTAATGAGACGCATAATAAATCTGAATTTCTCAAATGGTTCCGTTCACGTGTGAAATATTTACGGAAAACGGCAGATGATAGGTGGAACATTAACCTTGACATTCTTGGAAGCATACCATATTCTTAGGTTATGTCTTACAAGGGTTATATTGTGAATGGATATAGATTTAGAACAAAGTCCGCCGACGAGATGAAATCGACGCAAATGTCGGGTGTTATAGTAAAAACAGATTTGCCTTCAGCTTTAGACGGCTATTATGGGGAAATACTTGACATAATAGAGATCAGTTTTACTCGTGAATGTCGATGTATTCTGTTTATGTGCAATTGGTTTGATGTTAGTCGCGAGGGGATAGGAAACCAAAGAGACAGAAATGGGATCATTTCATTGAAACAATCTGAGAAATTGCAAACAAATGAGCCTTTTACACTAGCCAGTCAGGTAGAACAAGTTTTCTATATTTCAGACAACTTAAATGATGGATGGATCATACCCGTGAGAACAATACCAAGAGATTTTTTTGATGTCAATGATGATGATTAGTTATTAAATATAAACGAGGCATATTAAGCTAAAATACAAGAACATCCAACAGAAATTGTAGATGCGGATTTTTAAAATGTAAGTTTACCATCATTTTTTTCCAATCTTTTGATGTAATATGTGAAAAATGTCATTGTTGTTATATCTAATTTAAATGTTTCATAATATGCAGATATGCCTCCATGTCCTAGACGCATTCGGGATGCACCGCCGGCACTACAACGAGGGAGTGAGACCTTCGATCCTGACGGATCGAGTAGCTTAGGCAGACGTAGAGGCCCATCTCAGTGCCGAGTGTTGGACCGTCTTCGTCCTAATGAGACACTCAGGGTGCGGATAGTTGAGGCGATGCGGTGGGGGAGAACTCAGCTGTTTTCTAGAGTTATTTGGGACATGTGTGCAGAATCAGGGTCCCTCTCCACATTACACACTAGGGTTTAGTGGAGCGGTCAATAAAAGATGTCATTCTTCATGATTTGGAGGTATTTATAATATTAATAAATCAATTTTTTTCAGTATATATATATATATAAACTTATTTATGTTTGCTTTGATTTCTTTGCAGTCTAGTTTTTCCTGGGACCGTGACCCGGCCACTGATGCTCTTTTAGGCCATGGGGGGAGATGTTGCATAAATATCGAGGTCGTCTGAAGGCTCGAGTGAGTACCTTTCTTTATAGTTAAGTACAAAATTGTTTTTCATCATCTAAGTATATAACTAATTTTCTTAATATTTTAAAGTATTTCGACCCGGAGCTTCCATTGGAAGCCAATTTGGTAAATTGTCATCCGAATGTACCCGCAGAACAATGGAGGGCGATGGTCACTATTTGGATGGGAGAAGAACACACGGTATGCGACATATATATATATGCATTTTATAGATATATCATTTGGAATTCTTTTATTGAAATTACTATATTCGTATAGGGCATCTCAAGGAAAAATGCTGAAAATCGGAGGAAAGGTTTCAAATCTACCTATAGAATGGGGAGAAGAAACACAAATCAACTCAAGGATGACTTCGTAAGTAATCTACTTTATGATTACTGTTAAAATTGTAACCAATATATATGTATTAAAATGGTATCGTAAGTTTACTAATCTTTTGCCATTATGAAGTGGAGAACGAGCGAGTGCCCAGTCGAATGGAAGTCTTCGAGAGGTCTAAGAGCCGCGATGCGGGCGGGGAAGTTCATTGGGTGGATCCTGCCTATGGTCCAATTCATGTAAGTTATTCGTAACATATTTGTATCTTTTTTACAAATTAAATGAATCCGAACTTAATTACTTAAATAAATTTGTAGGAGGAGATGTTGAGGCTCACAACCACTGGCTCTGTAGACCACTTCGGAACGAGTCATCCACCTCTTACTCCTGATGCGGCCTTTCTCCAGGCGACCGGTCCAGAGCATCAGGGACGCGTCCGTTGTGGTGGTCGTGGCGCCACCATACGGAATTGGTATGGAGTAGGGACCGGCTCGACCTCTCAGAAGACACAAAGGGAGAGGGAACTAGAGAGTCAGGTGTCTAGCATGAATATGGAGATTCAGGATTTGCGCCAACAAATGACGATTTTCAATGCATTCATGCAGGCACATCAAGGTGGAGCGTCGACTAGCCACCCAATAGTTGATGATAATGCCGCTGTGAGGCTAGGCGACGACGATAACGACGAAGAAGAAGATGATGCTGATGACGACGAGGACGACGACGATGAGTATGAGGACGACGACTAAGATAGCTTACTTAGTTTGTAGGATACTGTAGTATATTGTATAACTATTTTGAACAATTATTGTAGGATACTGTAGTATTTTCAATGCATGTGTTGTTGGACGAGTTTTTTTATGAATGTGGATTGCATTTTTTTGTCTCGTGGTGGTAATATTTTTTATTAATACAGATTTTTTGTAACAGGGCAAAATGAGGATCAAATAGGGGGCAATGGAAATTTTTTTTGTTAGCAGATGAACAAAAGGGACGGTCATTGCGACCGTCCCCTTCGTTTCTCTCTTTTAGGACGGTCACGACCGTCCCCAACAAGATGTTTTAAGGGACGGTCACGCCCGTCCCCTATGCCAGACTTTTAGGGACGGTCCTGACCGTACCCTATGTGTGGGTATTGGGGACGGTTTGTAATACCATCGCGTATACCAAATGGGATGCGACCTTTGGAGACGGTCTTATGATCGTCCCCATAGATCAATGGGGACGGTCATGTTATCTTTAGCGACGGATGTTGACCGTCGTCTGTTCTACTCTTTCTTGTAGTGTTGGCCAGGTTGCCCGTGCGCGCGTCCCCATCACTATCCACGACTTCCCACAGCATCCTTATGCTGTCAAGGCTGCTATACTTGCTGATCTAGAGGTATTCTAAAATCTTAAAACATTTTTTTTAATTTTATTGAGGTAATCGTTATTATATTTGTTGTATCAGGCTGTATTTACATGGGAACGAAATACCCACGTCGATTCTCAGATTCCGTCCCATGCTGCTGAGTTGTTGCGTCGATACAAGGGACGCATAAAGGCTAAGGTAAAATTTTAATTATAATTTAATATCAAAAGATTTAGATATTGACGATATTTATTTCTCCATTTGTAGTACTTCAACCCCCAGATTCCATATGAGCAGCTTGTGCAGAATATCCCACCTGGTGTTACACCAGAGCAATGGAGGGAGCTGATTAATTTTTGGTCCAGTGAGGATTTTGCGGTATGTATATAATTTTCTTAATTATTTGTTTTATTTTTATACTGACTTTGTTAAATTTCAGTCGATTTCTTCCAAGAATACGACGAATCGTTCGAAAGGGTTTAGGTCGACGTATAAGATGAGAAGGAAGAACACCAACCAACTAAAAGACGACTTTGTAAGTATTTAAAAAATGTTTACAAGATTAATTTTGAGTCTTAACACAATTTTAAGAAGTTTTTTTACTTTTCAAAGTTGAGGGAAAATGAAAGAGAAATGTCCCGCATAGAGGTTTTTGTTGGGTCAAAGAGCCGAGACTTAGGAGGAGAGGTGCAGTGGGTTGATGACGCCTACGCACCAATTCATGTAAGTATAAATGCAATTTTTACTTATAAATTTACTTATGGTAATATATTGAAATTATTTTATATTTCTTATATGCAGGAAGAAATGATTAGGCTCTCTACCACCTCCTCGCTGCATAACACGGGGACGAGCACTCCCCCGTTGACGGCTGATGATGCCTTCCGTCAAGCCACTGGTCCAGAACACAGTGGATGCATCCGTTGCGGAGGACGTGGCAAAACGATCCGTACATGGTACGGAATGGGTGGTGCAGGTGGGTCGCAGTCTTCCTCGCAGGGAAGCCAGAGAGAAAGAGAGATGGAGAGGGAGCTGCGCGAAGTAAAGGCAAAGATGATTGCACAAGATGCAGAGATGGCCCAGATGCGTATGGACTTGGCGAATGTCATGTCCTTAATAAGCCGTCTTCAAAGTCAAGCCATGCCCCCTGTACAACCTGCACATCTCGGCGACGATGAGGAGAGTTAGGAGGAGACTGATGAGAGTGACGGGAGTGGCGCATCTGAGTAGGTAGCAAGGATGTAGTACATCTTAGTTTAATTTTGATCTTTTTACTGTAGTGTTTTTTATTAATGCCTAACATTATGTAGACTTCTTAACGTTTCTTAATGTTGAGTTTATGATTGTAAGGATTCTTCATGTTGAGTTTATGATTGTGTTTCTTCATAATGATATTCATGTTGTGTTATTTGATTTTCCATGTTGTGTTGTTGAATGTTGAGTTTATGATATTCATGTTGAGTTTACGATATTCATAATGTTTGAATGTTGAATGTTGTGGTTAGTTGTTTTGCAGAGGATGTAGGGAAGACACCAAGAATATATAAAATTTTTTTCATATCATGGTGTATTGGGGACGGTTGTAACCGTCCCCTATAGAGATACAGAAACGTCCCCCCAGCCAGAACAGTTCACAGAGACTTTTGGGGACGGTTATAACCGTCCCCAATACGGTAATATGGGCGTCTCTAACAAAGCGCAGATGGGACGGTTAAAACCGTCCCTTATACCCTTCTATTGGCGTCGCTATAGACACTACTAGAAGAGGGGACGGTTACAACCGTCCCTAATACTCTGAGATTAGGGTTTTCTTCACTCATAATAATCCACGCGAGGGGGGGGGGGAGTACATAAATAAGAGTCCGGGGTAAATGGATCCCTCACCCAAAGATCCATTTACCCGCCCAATAATACACAAAACTCAACACTCCCCCTCAAGTTGGGCATACATGTCAACCATGCCCAACTTGACTACATTCAACTCGAATTGCGCCGTAGGCAGCCCCTTAGTGAAGAGATCAACAATCTGATCTTCGGATTTCAGGTAGGGAAGACACAACTGCCCATCATCAATTTTTTCACGAATAAAATGCCGATCGATCTCCACGTGTTTGGTTCTATCATGCATCACTGGATTGTTTGCTAAATTTATAGCGGCTTTGTTGTCACAGAACATCTTCATAGGCATATCAGCTTCTGTCCCTAATTCTTTTAATAGCAACTGTAGCCATAATACTTCGGTCACACCATTAGCAAGTACCCTGTATTCAGCTTCTGCACTTGACCTTGAAACCACATGCTGCTTTTTGCTTCTCCAAATGACAAGATTCCCACATAAGTACACAGCATACCCAGAAGTGGATCTCCCTCCTATCATCAACCGATCCAGCCCAATCAGCATCGGTATATCCTTCAATGGTAACATTACTTTGTTTCTTGAACATAAGCCCTTTGCCAGGACACTTCTTTATGTAGCTCAAGATCCTGTTGACAGCTGTCACATGGAAGGTAGTAGGGGCATGCATAAACTGACTGACTATATTCACTGCATATGTGATATCAGGTCTTGTGAGAGTAAGGTAGATTAATTTTCCAACTAACCTCTGATATCTACCTTTCTCCTCATCATCGAGTATTTTCCCATCTTTTTTACTCATTTTATGGTTAGCTTCCACTGGATAAGCAGCCGGTTTGCAATTAGCCATTCCTGAGTCACGAAGAAGATTAAGGGCATAATTTCGTTGATTCAAACACATACCTTGTGGAGATCTAGCCATTTCAATACCAAGGAAGTACTTCAGTTGTCCCTAGTCTTTCAATTCAAACTCTGCTGAAAGAATCATTTTTATGCTAGACAATTCCTCTTCGTCATCACCAGTCAAGATCATATCATCAACGTATACCAGAAGGACAGATTTTTTATGGCCTTTCCTCTTGATGAATAGAGTATGATCTCCATTAGCCTTATTGTAATCATTTTTTAGCATCACAATCCTGAGTCTTTCAAACCAAGCTCTTGGCGACTGTTTTAGACCATACAATGCCTTTTTCAGCTTGCAACATTTACCCATTTGATCATACCCTGGTGGCATTTTCATGTACACTTCCTCTTTGAGACTTCCATTTAGGAAGGCATTCTTTACGTCCAGTTGATACATTTTCCAGGAAAATTGAACTGCAAGACATATAATAACTCTGACAGTGTTCATTTTTGCAACAGGCGCAAAGGTCTCGAGGTAGCCAATACCATATTTCTGACTGTAACCTCTTGCAACCAATCTGGCTTTGAATCTGTCAATTTTACCATCAGCCTTATACTTGATTGTGTAAACCCATTTTGAACCGACCAAGTGAGTGTCTTTTGGAATTGTCACAATATCCCAAGTATCATTTTTCTTTAGAGCTTCCATTTCTTCCTTCATAGCTTTTGCCCATCTGGGGTTACACTGGGGTTCAACCGAATTCTTGGGAATAACATGAGAATCGAGCACAGTTATGAAGCTTTTATAGTTCGAGCTTACTCGAGAGTAAGAAACATAATTTTCCATAGGATAACGAGAAGAAGACCTAGTTGTTCTTGTCGCTTTCCTCAAAGCAATAGGAAGTTCCTCTTCTACATCTTTAGTATCATTCACTATATCATTCAAGCAATTGTCAATGTTTTCAATCAAATCATCAGAGGAAGAGGAATTACTCACAGTGTGATCATGACTTGGGTCATCCGAGGAGAGATTGGGATTGTGGTTTGGCATAATATTGTCATCCAGCGTCTCTCGTCCGTGATCATCATCCATCCTCTCAGCATTGTTCTCAATATTTTCATGTCTGCTAGTACTGTGACCACAAGGAATAACAATTCCATCGTTGATTACATCGCAGCCTTCATTCATAAAGTGGCGTTCATCTTCATTTTTCTCAACAACCGTTTGACTGCACTCCCTCTGAGAAAAATTGTCGGCATAGTAGAAATCATGCTCATGAAAAGTAACATCCCTTGTAACATGAAGTTTCCTTTCAATTGGGTCGTAGCATTTGTACCCTTTTTGTGTACTTGAGTATCCAAGAAAGATACACTTCAGAGATCGAGGGTCCAATTTCCCAAAGCCAGGACCGGAAATGTGGACATAACAAACACTCCCAAAAACCCTAGGAGTTAAGTTGAAAGGAGCCTTATCAGGGTGTAACATTAGAAAAGGAGTATTTTTTCCAACCACATTAGACGGACGCCTATTTATCAGATAAACAGCAGTGAGAACAGCTTCTCCCCAATATCTTTTTGGAGTATTTCTCTGGAAAAGAAGAGCTCGTGTAACTTCTAATATGTGTCTATTTTTCCGTTCAGCAATGCCGTTCTGTTGAGGCGTGTATTTACAAGACGTTTCATGAATGATTCTATTATCGTCAAGAAATACACTAAGAGGCCCCTCCAAATACTCCTTAGCATTGTCAGACCGTAACACTTTTACACTTGTGTTATACTGGGTTTTTATCATGTTGACAAAGCTTCGGATTACACTTGGAACGTCACTTCTGTTCTTCAATAAGTACACATAGGTGAATCGAGAATAATCATCAATAAAAGTCATAAAATAGCGATGACCTTCTAAACTTTGCAGATTCGACGGTCCCCAAACATCCGAATGAACAATATCAAAAATAGACTTGCTCTTACTATTAGATATAGGGTAAACAATTCTAGTTTGCTTTGAGAGCTCACACACTTCACAAATATGAATATCTGTTCCAACCTTATTGCATAACTCGATAAATAGAAAAGATAGAACAGGATAATCAGGATGTCCAAGACGCTCATGCCATCGCTTCAGGGCCAGCCTATTATCAGATTCTTTTGCATCAGTTGCAGCCACCCAAGCAGAAACCACACGTGCAGGAAGTCGATATAAACCATCAACAGCCAAACCAATCCCAATCTGCTTCCTCGTCACCAAGTCCTGCAACACGCACAATGTCTCATAAAAAATTAGCCGACAATGCAGATCTTTAGCAATTCGATACACAGAGAGTAAGCTAGTTGGAAAATCGGGGACATGAAGAGCATCTTTTAACATAAATTTATCTATGATAGATATACTCCCTTTTCCAGCAACAGTAACAGAAGACCTGTCTGCCAAATTTACTCGTTCTCTCCCCGAAGCGAGTTTATAATTAAGAAACATTCTAGCATTCCCTGTCATATGATCAGACGCACCACTATCGATAATCCATTCATTATTAAATAAATGATTACCTTCAGTTTTCTTCGCGGCCATTGCATCATTCACAATATCAGCATCATTCGAACTCTTAGATATTTTTTGCACATAGGTGTGAAGTTCTTTGATTTGCTCCTCGGTCAACTTCTTGCTGTCAGCGGCCATAGCATGGGTTTCTTCCCTCTGTTACCCTTCTTTCAGGATGAAGTTCCCAGCAATACTCGATTCCATGACCAGTCTTTTTGTAGTGAGCATATTTTTTGTCTTTCCAATAGCCACTTTTGCCCCCTTTAGTGAGTAGAGCAGATTTTTCAAATGATGAGACATGTTCGTCTCTCATTGCGATGCGCCGATGTTCCTCAGATTCAACTGCATGATAGATCTCCTCAATGTCGAAGCCAACCCCTGTTGTGAGAAGTTGACTTCTGGTAGATTCAAAATCACTGTTAAGGCCACGCAGGAAAATGAAGATCCTCAGTTTCCATATCTCTTCCCAAATTTTCTTCTGATCTGTGGGACTCGTCCATGTGTCATCACAGTAGTAGTCAATCTCCTCCCACTTTGCTTTCAACGCAACATAATACCCCACAACAGATATATCCCCTTGTTTCATATTGTAGACTTCCCTGCTCAACTGGTACATCCTTATATCTTGTTTTTTTTGACCGTACATGCTCTCAAGGGTGAGCCACTGCTCACGTGCAGATTTCTTCCTTAGCACCAACGTTGAATTTCAGAGGAAATAGCATTTATAATCCAATTTCTACACTGGCTATCCTCGATGTACCACTGATCATAAAATTTATCAGTAACAGCAAGGGGTTTTTTTCGCCCATCAATGTAGCCTCCGCTACCTCTCGAGGCTAGCGCAACTTCCATAGCCGCAGACCAAATCAAATAATTATTTTTTGTTAATTTGATCATTGTAATATTCGCAGGAATATTTTCAAACTTGAATGCCATAGGCTCTGCAACATCTTCTTGAGCCATAGAAGCCAAACAAAAACAACAACAGATCAGAAACGAGGCTGAAAGAATAACTCACAGGGAGACCACACGGATCTCTGCAGACGTAGCAACTCGATCAAACACTTCAGGCAGTGCACAGGGGTGTAGGTGGCCGCACACAGAGAGCACAACAGGCGCACCACGACAACAACGCACCACATCAACTCGGAAGCCACAGGCGCACAGCAACGCAACTGGTCGAGGGCGAGAGCAAACACAACAACTGATCGAGGGCGAGAGCAACTGGTCGAGGGCGCACACAGCAACTCGGAAGCCACAACAACTGGTCGAGGGTGAGAGCAAACACAGCAACGATTCGGCAAAGGGGCGCAAGGGCCAACTGGAAGGATCGCAGGGGCGCGAGGGCCAAGGTAGGCACTAGGGCACGGTCGCGAGGTCCCACCAGATGCGCAGTCGCGAGTGGGTCCCACCAGATGCGCGACTCGTCGTGAGGAAGGAGCGGTCGCGAGGAGGTCGCCGATCGCAGAGGAAGGAGCGCCGACAGGAGCACCGACCTCCGATGAAGGGCGCGATCTCCGATGAAGGGCGCGACAGGAGCGCCGACCTCAGATGAACGTCGATGGTGCCGCGCTCGTTGGAAGGAGCGGTCGCGAGCGGTCGTGAAGGGCGCGCGATGGAAGGAGAGCCGACCTCCGAACCTCCAGATCGCGGGAACTGTGGTTGGAAGGAGCGCGGCACCTCCTTCCTTCAGACCACGCACAAGATGGTGGCGTGACAGGGAGCAGCGGACGGAGGGCCGATCCGATCTGGCTCGGATACCATGTAGAAACGACAAAGAGAATTAGCACACAAGACAACGATATACGTGGAAAACCCTTCGATCAGGGAAAAACCACATGGGCACAATAACCCTAATCTCAATCTGAGATTAGGGTTTTCTTCACTCATAATAATCCAAGCGAGGGGGGGTGAGTACATAAATAAGAGTCCGGGGTAAATGGATCTCTCACCCAAAGATCCATTTACCCGTCTAGTAATACACAAAACTCAACAGACACCAAATAAAATTGCTTCAAAGTTTTACTTTATCGTGCTAGGGAATTAATGAAACTCAACTATACTATGTTTCACCTTAACATCAACAAGCACTCTCTCTCATGAAGGCTCGAGTGTCAATTTTGACAAACACTTCTGATGCAAACATTTTCACCATATAGTATCTTTCTTCTTATTCTTATGGTCCACAACATATGCAAAACTTCTAAGAAATGAAAAACTTCACCTATTTAAGATCTCCTACGTGAATGTTTGCTCCCTTTTCCTTGCTGGGGGATGAATCCCACACACGCCTAATTTTGGAATGCTCATACACGAAACGGATCCTTGCATTGCTAATTGTTGATGGTTGTTTGTGTAATTTGGATGATTTTTTTTCTAATCATGAACTCATATGCAACTCTCCCTCCTATTGTAAGATGAAAGCAAGGCGGGCCTTAATCTGGTGGTTGACCTAGAGGGAATGATGTTCGAGGACTTTTCAGGGTACCTCCCATCCACCTTCTTCAATCACGAAAGACGTTTTATTCCTACTAGAACATGGCTCGGTCTAATGGGCGTCTTGATATTCTGCCACTCGCTTTCCATCCTTACCATTATTTTCTACAATACTGATGTTTGCATCCAATATATGATTACAACAACAACAACTATTCTGCGGCCAAGGGCTCGTCGTCAGCATGCTCTCTCGAAAGAAAAAGCAACCCTTGCCTCGATGTGATCCCCTGAACCGCGCTACTATCCTGTGGGCCCTTGTGTAGTCAGGGCCCTTTTTGCAGCTATGCCCCCATATGTTTCTTTTTACTTATCCTAGATGAAGATTTTGTAGTATTGTACTTTGATAGGAGGGGAATAACCAAAAAAGGTTTATAATTTTACTAACTTTGGCCATAGTTTATTATCTTGGAGATTTAACATTTGACTTTCAAGAGAGAAGAAACGGTGTGACAGGAGGACTTATATCTAAGATTAATATGAGAAAAAATGAGATGAAAGACATTAGTTATGGTCATAGAGGGAATTCGAAAGAGAGAAGAAGTGTTGTTTTTGTAGGAATCTTAGTTATCATATCCATGTATTTTTCAAAAACTACATCTCACAACCTATGGGATCTCAAGCTGCTCGCAAATACTTTGCCACATGCTTCCTCCTTGTGGCATCATTGATCTCGGACTCGTTTAAAAAAGTAATGCAATTCATCTTGAAAATGTCTTCTGGCTTGAGAGCAAACGACCCTTTTCCTGATAAATTACATCCCTTGTCTTCTTTAGCAAAGGGATGTAAATGTATGTAACGTCCCGGACTTAGGTCCTCGGTCCGTTATCGAGGAGAACTGACATGGACAACTTGTTGGGTTCAGACCCAATTGGATCCGTTGACAACCACCCAAAATGCTTTAGCCCAAGTTGTCAAGTAATAATCCCCACCACTTATAAACCACACCCACACTTCATGAGTTTTAGGTATGGCACTATGTTTGGGGTTGGGGTGTTACAATCTAAAACTCACGAAGTGTGGGTGTAGTTTATAAGTGGTGGTGACTACTACTTGACAACTTGGGCTTAAGCATTTTGGGTGGTTGTCAATGGATCCAATTGGGTCTGAACCCAACAAGTTGTCAGGGTCAGTTTTCCTCGATAACGGATCAAGAACCTATACGAATATGATGCGATTGGACTTTACTGGTTATAATTAATGATAGGACTAAGTGGTTAGAATTAGTGAATGGCTTGAGCAAGGAAATTTTGCATCCATAATTTAGAAGAATAATAAAAAAAATACACATCGTCAGGGACATGTTCCTCTTCATCTAGCATCCTCATATTTTTATAATATTTTAGAGGACTGTCAAGTGCTCACTATTTTAGGACTCTGTCGTTGAAGATCAATGACTACCCCTCATTGAGAGATTTGCTTCTAAACGATCTAGTGATGGAAAGCAAAAATCCTCTTGCTGCCTGAGAGGGTATGCTTGCTGAATAGCTCACTCACGTCTCTTGCAACCCATACGATGTCCTACATAAAATTACTGTGTGGTATAACTAAGAAGATTGACAAAATTGAAAGGAATTTTATTTGGAACGGGAGTTCAAATAGAAAAAATAAGGAGAAGGTGACTTAGAAGAAAATTACAAGATCAAAGAAAAATGATGGTTGGAATATCTTAGACCTTAAAATCCTCAACAATGCACTACTCTCAAAAACGTTGATCGAAATTGTAGAACACAAAAACCGTATATGTCCAAATTGATTAAGGTTTGTTCTTAGTTCTTACCGAGGGAATCTATAAATTTGTGCCATAACCTAAAACCCAACCAGTTGCCTCTTTGGAGCCTCTTCTTTCTGGAAAGATCCAGTTGAGGGATCAAAAGTTTTGATGCATATCTACCCACAATTTTGGGAATCTATGTGAAATAAATATACTACGGTTAAATCATCCTTATCGTTGTGGAGAAGTAAGAATAATTGGTATATACAATTGATTAACATATTACTGGTTGGCTTTCAGCAAAAAACGACAGATCTAAAGAAAAGTATTAATAACATGTTTGATAAATTGATGGGTATGGAGGATGATAATTGTGTATTTCCAACTATAGAAAACCGCGGGAAATTAGGATTAAATAGACGTTTGTATGGATTAATTATTGATGGAGGACAAAGAGCAAAATTTCATAGCATGTTATGGTCTTTGTTTGATCCAAGAACTAAATACTTTCTATGGCTCTTGGCTCATCAAAAACACTTAATCAAGGATTTATTGCATAAACTCAATTTGGCGACAGTGAACAGATGCCATCTTTGTCAAAATGATAATGAGGATTACCTTCACCTATTTGAAAATTGTTCATTTGCTCAAGAAAATATTCAAACTTTGTGGATTACTTGTTTCTGCCATAAATTTCAATGAATTTTTTTGGCTCGATGTTAAATTCTGGAGCCTATTCTGACCATTGAAGAATGATATCTTTAGGGCTCAATCTGGAGTGTTCACATCTCAAAGGAGAAAATTATTTGAAAAGCATCACAGATTTGCTTGGTATGTTTGGACATAAATTTGTCAATAATCAAAATCACAGCTTTGGTTGGATAAATCATTTGAAAAGGAAAGAAGAAACTGGTAGAAAGGAACTATCATATTTTTGATGGGGTACTGCTTGCTTACTGTTTATTAAATTCTAAACTACCCTCGCGTTTATACGAGTGCTTTTTTGAGATTATATCCATGTGGCATGTATTGATACCTAATTATGTTGGTTGTTAATGATGATTGACCTTAGATCTTTCCTAAAAAGAAGAAAAATGGCTCTCGGCTCACATTACTTTTTCCAAACTTGAATAAATCACAGAGAGGATACACGAGAGAGATATTGAAGGCCGTGAGAAGAGTGCATGAAGTAAATGTTGTTCTTAAGAAATATCTTGCCAAAGTAAGAATCAAGTACTCATCATCCTTAGAATTCTTTAAAGAGGATATCACTCACAATACCAGTGTATACGATACCAGTGATCCACTTTCAGGATACGACAGTACACGATCGTTGTCCGCGTACACCAATGAGATCGCCCTCGAATATACCTCAAAGAACAGTAGTCGAGAGAAGAGAACACGACCGTCTCATGGTGGAACAACAGAGGCCACGAGAGAGGGAGAAAGATTTTCTTACATATGAAGGAATAGGGTGTATGTGGATAGGTATAAGTAGACCTAGCGTGCAACCTTTCGTATTCTGAAAACACCATCTCAACGGATGCCTTTAAATTCTGAAAAATGGCTAAGTCCGAGCCGCTGGGTCAAGTTGAATTCCCACAGTGATCTAATCATAATTAATCTGTAAGACTAATTTACTCAACCCGCAAAATGAAACTCGTAGCAAAATTAACGAAATTGAGATCCGAATTGACTCTCTTGAGATCTGAGATCCGAATTGACTCTCCAAAGTCGGAGCGAAGCACGTGCGTGCGGGTGTGTGGTCTTCAATTCCTCCTATCCAATATTGCAAAAGAGTTTAAGATGTGAACTCATATATAATTCTACGAAAATTT
Source organism: Ottelia alismoides (assembly GCA_037367405.1). NCBI lineage: Eukaryota > Viridiplantae > Streptophyta > Magnoliopsida > Alismatales > Hydrocharitaceae > Ottelia > Ottelia alismoides. The sequence continues at coordinate 18,792 of JAZKJV010007918.1, forward strand.
TCGAACTAGTAGATGTGGTACGAAAGTTCCACTAAAACTCTCCTAATTTTATATTTTAAAATTCTGAAGTTTCTCTCAAACACAATTGATTTCTCTTACAAGTTTGATTTCACAATGCTATTAAATATGTTTACCAAGTTAAAACATAAATGTATTGAGCATAACAAAGCCTAATTGCATTAACTACAATAATCCCTCCCTTCTCCACCACCTAACTTCTCATGCTATACTACACCCTCTTCAACTCCCTTGCTGAAACCATGGGAATGTCCAAAGATGCCTCTCCGGCTTCATGAGGAACGAAAACAACCTTCTTATCAAGAATCATTATATTCATGAGGGCAAAACTATCCTTTCATGTAACTTTTATTTTAGACATCAATAAGTAATGGCTTTCGAGATGGTGCAAACTGTTTGACGAATGCAGTGTGCATTTTTCATCCATAAACGGAATCTGTTCCGTTGCTTTCTTCCTCATTTCTTATTTCTCATCATTTTGCTTAAAGGCCGTAGAAAGTAGGAGATGTGTGGATCCTTTGTTGTGCAGCAGGGATCTGTTGTAATCCGGGAGTATACCCGAGCTGATCAAGCGGTTCGCATGAAATTAGAGATTTTGTGAGCCCTTACCATGCTAACCGTTCGATCTCAATTGAGCGGCTCGGCCACACTCCTAGGTTACAGTAGATTCCTGCTGCATAGCAAAGGATCCGCTCCCAAGTAGGAGTATTTAATATTCGGATCAGCTTGTACGCGAGATGACTTTTGTATCTTGACTCTAAATTCACGAGTGTTGAAAATATTTGAGTACTCGATACGTGCGGCTCCACAACTGTTAATTTCCTTTGATTCAAAAGGTTGCGAAAACTTTTCTACATATAAGTATATTTGCGTTATCTTCTTCGTATCCATTCTAGAATATAAATATGGATACGATGTTGATCAATATGAAACATATGTTACTATATGGATATAAAATGATTTATAAATAAGGGTAGTTGTTCTAGTACCCGTTACAAAATAGAGAGGACAAGATAGGATTTGAAAGCTGCTTCATGGTCATTTTTCATCAATTTTTTTATTTTTTTGGGAAAATATCAATTGTATTGTCATCACTATATCAATCTAATATATCATTTCAATTTCGTCAGAAACAGATACTCATATGCCCTCCATCAAAAAACAAGCTGACTACAATTCAAATACTATTAAAATTACTTGTTCTGGATGGAGGGCATGAGTCTTTATTCTGAAGAAATTATAATGACATATTAGATGGATATAGTGATGAAAATATATCTTGATATTTTCTCAAAAAATTAAAAATTTGATGAAAAATGACCATGCAACAGCTTTCGTTTCCTGAATATATATATATATATAGAGAGAGAGAGAGGGGTGGGGGGAGAGGATATGCATTCTAATGGGACTAATCCTTCCATACATAAGGAAGGTCAGTGATCCATGCGTACATAATTAATCCGACAGATGTAAATAAAAGCATGTTAATATTATTATTTATTAATCAAAAACTTATTTTGGTCATTATTAATTATATAAATACAATATGTAATTGTCTAAAATATATCTTCGTTAATCTCTCTCTCCTAATCTTTCCATTCAGATTTCAAAAACCCTCGTACGCACAGAATGATGATGGCGCGACCTCCATCATCTATGTCGACATGATCGCTGTCATCCTGAATATTTTCGTCGGCATGACCATCGTCATCAAGATTGGTGGTATTTTTTTCCTCCCTTATTTCTGATTATGTTTGTTTCCTTGATTTGGAAGGGAGTCATTTTTATTAGGTTATAGAAAAATATTATTTTTATTATTGGATTGTTTCCTTTCCCGAGACATGATCAGGAGCAATCAAATTGGATGATGAAGAATCTGGAGTCATCGCGTGTTTAGAGGATGGGGAGGTAATTTCGGTTGCTCATGGATTGTTGCTTGTGTTGCACTAAGTCCAGGAAGAAGAATGATTCGCAATTTTATACAATATTGATGTGTACTATACAAGTGATGTCTTTATACAATTTTGATGTGTATTGTATATATTTGATATGTATTCCTACATATCAATTGGTTGCAACACAAAAATTATAATTTTTTATATATCTTGTATATTTAATATGCATTACACATTTTGGATATACATTATACATTTTGGATGTGTATTATGCACATTTAGTTTGTATTTACTCATCGATTAAGCGTGAATGACTACTGTATTTTTAGAAAGAATCATACAAATTTTATTATACAAAGAACCATACATTGATTGCTAATATGAATTGTATTTTATAAAGAACCATACAAATTTTACAAATGGGTGATGAATTTTGAAGAAATCACATATTGTTCAAAAAAGCATACAATCGATACAAAAGGAATCATAGATTATACAAAAAAATTACGTCGGGATACAAATATATGCCTCACGCAATGTCACCCAACCCAAAATTGAATATTATTTAAATTAGGTATTGCGAAAAAAATTAAAGATCTAGCTAAATTTAGTATTTTGAAAAATTAATGGTATGCATAATCAATGCAAAAGAAGATGATCAAAATACTTTTTTCGACAAGTTACCGTTAGATTAGAATCCAATGGCTGCGATCGTTGATCTTCTGTACACATGAAAGGACTATTTCTTATTGGAGAACTCCCTATATGTGTATGTAAATATAAATAAACATGCATAACTTACAATATAGAATCGGACATGTATTTGTCTGTTTTATTTGCATCAGTGATAAGAATGTATGCCTATCTTTTTTTCTTTAATGCTATTGTGTCTTGAGGATCCACTTTATCCCGAAGACCTTGCCTACACAAACTTGAGACCATACTTGGGCAAATATAAGTATTTTATTACACATTCTGTAAACAATAATTCATTTAACATTCATGCGATCATACATTAATTAGATTTGCAATGAAATTGTTTGATATCGCCTAAATGTCATTAATTTCAAGATACATATATAAATTTTATTGGGAAAAAAATATAATGACCGATTTTGTATTTTTATGACCATTTATTTAACAAGTTATTAATCTCATTAAATAGAATTGATTATCACATAGTACTTAGTTATGTTACCCTTAAAATTAATCGGGTATCAATTATAACTAGTTAACATTGGATAATGGGTCGGATTGATGCATGACCTAATAATGAAGGATTGGGACTAGAGATGCAATCAAATAGATATTGATACAAGTGTGTTATCACATCCTTATTAATGTTCAAATACGATCACTAATATGGATATTAACAAACATAAAAACTATCTCACCACAGTCTTAAAATATGGATAATATCACGAATTCTATATTATATGTTGATATATATATATATATATATATGTAAACTCTAAACGTAGACGTATTCCCATACTCTTTAGAAAGATGACTCTTTACCTAATCCTAGGCTCTCCTTCTACGTAAGGAAGTTCTCATTCTTATCAAGAAATATAGATTCTCAATTTCAAACTTGGTATCAAAGTGGTTCACCTTCTCCGCCGGCCTCCACTCCTTGTCTCGCATCCTCTCCAACGCCATTGACCCGGTCCTCCTCCAGCCAACACATCGACGTCGCCCCTGATCCAACTCTCCCCTAGCCCTCTTCAGCCCCCTCGCAAATCTCTCCATCCCCCGCATCCTATAATATATATATATATATATATATATAATTCCTTACATGCTATATAACTATACTAAATATATTTATTTTGTATCAATTATATCAAATAAATTAAAAGAATATATTAAATTATCGTATATATTGTAAAAAACAATTTATAATTATACTATATGAAAATAAAATATGGATGCTGATGCAAATAATTGCATATATCAAAGAGCTATATATGTATTCATTTAAAACAAACATGGATGTGGATGTCAAAATCTGGAAAAAGTTGGAGTGCTAGATGAAATACATACATACATATACCTATATACATACACACGCACATCAATCCAAAAGGTGTTGCCAATGTACCTTGTTGCTCGCCTCTCATCAATTTCTATGTAGTATTTTCATTCTAATTCATTTGCATCGCTAGTAAGGACAAGTGACAATGAAGTAAGTTGAATATCCATCACATGAACACCCTTCAAAAAGTATATATTATCAATATATATTATCGAGCATAAAGAACCCTATTCAAGATTAAAGCATTTAATTCATTACCCATGCACAATTAAAACAACGTTAAGATATCCACTACCACAAAAATGTCTATAGTGTCGCTTTCATAAAATTCTCACTATACTATTGGTTGTTAACTATATAATGACAATATTATTAGTTATGAAATTATTTTTTATACTTGAAGCGATGAATGTCATACAAGTTACTTTATCATAATCAAAGGTACATATGACAATACTTATTCGTTGCTGCTTTCCAAAATTTTAGCTAATCATTGTTAATTTTTAGTTCAAAAGTTAACAATTGTTAGTTTAGAATTTGGGAAAAATATTTGAACGTTGATATAAGAGTAATATCATTAGCACTAGATCTGATATTCATCGCTAAATATAAAAAAATAATTTCGTAATAAATAATATCGTTATATATATAAGAACAGTGGATATAGTAACGCATCTTTCTTTTTATTGACATCCCTATATATCTATTTTGTGATAGTAATTATATTATACAATGGAAAGGGGTATCGATAGTTTGTCTCTTTTCTGACAAAGAAAAGGCAATGCGAGGGTAGAAAAACAATATCCGGAGGCCATGTATGTGAAAAAAGAAAAAAGAGGGATATGAATGAAATCCCGGGAAAAATCTGAAACGACATTAACAGAGGAACCAGCGGAATGTGCAGCACAAATCTATGGGACAGATCCCAAACGATCTAAGAAACACAATATCAGCAGCAGTTTCCAGTGCCAGACAATTATTATTATTATTATTACCGTACGGACGCATAGTCTTAGAGAGTCTTAGGGTGTCTTTGCTATACGAGTTACGGTGGATTAAACTGGTAGAGGGTAATTTGTTTTTGTGTTTTTGTATTTGGATAGAGGATTAAACATGAGGCATGTTAGAAGTGAGTTTGTTGTGATATAATTGTATTTAAGTTTGAAAAAATGAGTAGCTATTGTGATGTGATTGTATTAAAGTTTAAAAAAGTGAGTATAAGTAGAGTAGTTTATAATTTTTATATGATATGATGATATAATATATTATTTTTTGATGGAATTGATGATAGAGAATTGATTTATTTGATTTTTTAAAAAAATAAAATGAGACCCAGATGGAGAGAGAAGGAATGGATTAGGAAGGGTACACTTCCCAAAGGGGAGTTTAACTCATGAACCAAACGGCCCCCTACGGTTAAACCTAAATCACACTCAAATAGTCGTGCAATTACCACAATCATAGTCTTCACGAGGGGTCTCTCGACGCTATCATGTTATATATGTATTTCTGCAATTACCCATAAAATGTATGTATTTTTTTTGGAAGGACCACTCCAATCAATGCCATTCAAACAAAAAAGGAAGAAGATGGCGAAAACAGTTCACATGGATAGGGCAGGTGTTCCTATCTCTTGGACCCACTCGTATATAAAAAAAATGGCATAATTTATTGGACAATGGTCTTTTTGTTATTGGGTCTTCTCCTTCCTTCTTTGCATAGTGTTTTCCGCATAATGTTTCTTTCTTAAAGAGGGTTACAAACATACGGTGTTTAATCCTTTACTTATAACTGATTGAAGAATGGAAGCAAGAAATGTTCGCCCCCATATCTCATTAACGAGCTCAGATTTTAATGTTAGTTCCAAACCCTTGATTTGATCTCCAATTATGTGAGATTTATCTAACTCACTGAGTTAGTTCACTAGTCGACTAAATACTATTCTTCTATCTACGTTTGCGACTAACCAACTAGTCCGTTTGACTTTAGAGCACGTAATTTGTTTCTTCTCCCATAACCTTGAAAACTTCAACAAGCATGTTTATTAAATCGATTTCTGTAAACATTACGAGTATAAGTGAGGAAGGTTATAATATACCAACCACAAAAAATAGTCTCACAACGGAAACTCATGAAGTATGTCAGTAGCTTGTAAGTTATGAGAATTATTACTTGATAGAGTAGATTTAAATGTTTTGAATAGTTGTCAATAAATTTAATCGGGCCGGAGCTAACAAGTTATCAGAGTTAGTTTTCCTTCGTAGCGGATCAGGAATTGAATCCCGGGATGTTACAGTTTCGATCTGAAGTCAAAACTCCTTAATGTGACGTTTTAGATATAAACTGTTATTGTTATAAAAGAAAATTGATCCTATCAGCTTTTGGATTCGATCACATTGACAATCAATCGGGATGCATAGAATTTAAAGTTGTGATCATGTTAAGCTTAGTTCGAAATTCAGGTACATCTCTTCACGCTCATGCTATCTGCTCTTCCTCTTGGAGACCTTGCGATGGATTTTCGAAATCGAGATCTCTACGTCTCCGGTGAAAGAGAACAACCGAATCCAGACCCAAAGCCAAACTCGAAATGGGGACCGAATGAATGGGTCGAATCTTATCCTGAATTTGAGTGAGTTGGCTCATCTCTACGAATACTTGTTCCGTTATACCATTTTTTTTCTTCTCCTACGTATTGTGAAGTGAAGTTGTATTTTTGTTTCCATCGTAGGCAATGGTATGTTGGTAGAAGAAGATGGGATTATAGATTGGGATGTCCTCACGTCCATTATAAGGAGAAGGGGAAGAGGGGGTTTGAAATAACGGGGAGCATAATAAATGGAGAGCGGAGAGGGGGCTCCTCTCCTCCCATTTTGATTTCTAAACGGTCCCTCCCTCCATCCCAATCAATAACCAAATTTACTATATTAGCCCTTTCCCTATGGGAACAAACATCTTAGAGATATTTAAAACGAGAGATTTTTTACACCCAACCATGTATACTTTCAATATTACGTGCATAACTCTATAATTGTGAATTACTCCCAAAACCTTGCATATTGCTTAACTTTTAAGGATGTTTACACCCATAACTCTATATACTTTTGCGGGAGAAGGGTTATTGGTGTATGATTAGCATAAGAGTTAAGCACTATCGAGGATTTTGGGTGTTATTCGAAATTATGGAGGGTTATTTACGTAATATTGAAAGTATTCTTAAAAATCTCCTGAAATCAATAGGACTTTTAAACTATGTCCTTTTGAGTTTTTCCAAAAAACATAGGGGCACACATGTAACAATTTAAGGGTACTAATGTGAATTTTATAACAATATACACTACAACAAAATTGAGCTATAGTGACGGTTTTGAAAAAAATCTGTAACTAAATTAGTTGTTGTTAAATATATAATGACGATAATATTCGTTGCGAAATAAATTTTCGTACTCAAAATTAGCAACGAACATAGGGGCACACATGTAACAATTTAAGGGTACTAATGTGAATTTTATAACAATATACACTACAACAAAATTGAGCTATAGTGACGGTTTTGAAAAAAATCTGTAACTAAATTAGTTGTTGTTAAATATATAATGACGATAATATTCGTTGCGAAATAAATTTTCGTACTCAAAATTAGCAACGAATATCATATCTATCGTAAATATCATTAGCAACGGTCCACATAGCGACACTTACCTGTTGCTATTTGTCATAATATCAACTAATCGTCGCTATTTTTTTGTTCAAAATATAGTGACGATTAATTAAAATTTTAAAAATAGCAACGAATAAGCATCGTTATGTGGACCGTTGCTAATAATATACTGACAGATATGATATTCGTTGCTAATTTTGAGTATAAAAACTCATTACACAATGAATAACATCGCCATTATATATTTAGCAACGGCTAATTTAGTGACGGATTTTTTCAAAATCGTACTATACCTCAATCTTTTTAGTGATAATTGTATAAGGGTAATCATAAAACATATAGGGCACAAGTGTTTTTGGAAAAATTCAAAAAGGTAAAAATACTAAACTGAAATATATGTATTCTCATGTATATTTTGAAATTGATATATTATTTATTGTTAAATATATAATAATAAATGATAGAAACTATGTGTTATGTTTGGAATTCATAATGAATTATATGTCCATTGCTATTTCATCAATATGATTGATATATAAACACTTATCCGGCATTAGTAACATAACTATTGATATCTCATTCGTTGCTATTATCAAGCACACACAATAAATTATACAACGGATAATATTCATTATATATTTTTCTAACAAAGAACGATATAAAATTGGATTTCGAAATATTTTTGTAATTGATTTTGTTGTGATCTAAGGACATTAATTAACAGGAACGAAACAACGACAAAATGTTCTCTCAAAAGCCTAGGCAACACATTCCCAAATATAGAACACAACCCGAACATATGCAATAATGATATGTTCGATCAAATGTTTATAGCATCATTATTGTGATCCACCTCCTTGCTCAATAAGCATGGATATATTATTAGTTGATCACATGATTGAACTCACTGTTGGTGCACATGAAATTGTCCCATAAATTCTCATATTATCATTAGTAGGAGTCGAACAATAATTGAATACTTTTTCTATAAATACTGTTATTTGATTCCATCCATATATCCATTTTCTTCTATATAAATTTTAGTATCAATAAAAATTTATTTCTTATTTTTTCATGTTCATCTCGAGAAAGAGTAAAACCTTGCAAATATATTATATATAGGGTAAAATGGGGTCTGCCCTTGAGGGAACTAACTTAGCTCCTCGCTCCATTTTTCTCAAGGTTCAGGAAAGCGGTATGCGTATGCGTTCGGACAGGTCACCGAATACTGAATAAGTGATATGCGGGGGCATATGCGGGGTATATGCGGTTTTACGCGGTTTTCAATTTTCAATTTAAAAATAAATAAATACCTATGAATAACATTACCACTGAATTTATGTATCTAACTGGAGTTAAAGAAGATCTAAAAAATGCAATTCATGTTAGATGGGTGTGCATATGCTTTTAATTACCTCATATTTGATCACAAAAATATTTATCATAAAAACTTCGCATATTAGATGAATTGTAATAACAAAACTTCAATACACATACATGTACTACATGAGCAAACCTCATATAAACATATCCGACGAGACATTGCATATACTCGTGAAAATAATATATGAGAAAAATATAAAATATTGCATACAATATTGGTATAATGCATTGCAATTGCATACAAATGCATGTCATATTCTTACAATAGAATGAAGGAAGAGGCAGATCTACAGAATTAAGGACATGAATGAAAAGTTTGAAAAGTTGGAACTGCTGGTGCAGTATGGGGCATATGTGGAACATGCAGGGGATATGTGGGGCATATGCAGGCCGCATATGCGGGAAGGGCGCTTAATGCACTGATTCATGAAATCAGTGCGGTCTGCATGCCGCACGGGCATATGCAGCGCGTGCGGCCGATTTCATGAACACTGATTTTTCTCATTTTTTTAATTTTTTGAAGATACATGTTAGGTGCCGGCATATATTTGGAAATTAAATTAAATTATGGAACTACTGGTCACATGTTCAATATCCAGCTGCATGGATACTAGATGTCTGCAATTAACATAGCAACTAAGTTTTCTTTATATCATATCTATATTTGTTTATCATGTGTTCGGTGTTCATCAAATATTTATTCTAACCCATAATATCTACCAAGAATTAGAAACACAAACTTGAAAGAGGGGTCAAAATTCGGTTCTATTTTATAAAGTAAATTAATTATTGGGTGCATTCTAATGAATAAAGTTGTATGAATAGTTTATGGAAGTGCAAAGAGAAACGAAAAAATTAAGTGTAATAAATTCTTGTAGAGGCTAAATTAACATGCAATTTTATTAGAGAAGAAAACTAACCACATACATTTGGACAAAAAAATGTAAGCTTAGCAGCTAAAATCACATTATAAGTAAGAACACATTTTGTTTCTTATCAAACCCTCACATGATATGGTTATTTAGAATTACCATACTAAACCTAAACTTAAGCACACAAAAATAATACCATGTGATCGATCTAAGGTCTCTAAAGCTATAATGGAGTATATTATTAAAGTTTCTTCAAAAGTCACCACATCTCCATCTAAGACCAATCCATTTTAATACGTTTATTTTTCTTTATTAAACTGCAAGTCGGATTCATCATCCTCTACTGTTGAAAATTCATTTCTTATTTTTTTCTTCTTCCTTCTAGATCAAACATTACTTGCAAATAAAATGGTAGGTGACTCGATGTTATAATTAAATATAGTACAAAGCCCTTGCAACTAATTAATAATAAGAACCCCATCGTATGACTAGGGCAAAAATGATTCCAGTCGTTCGATTCATTTATTGTAAAAAAATCTAGATACTTTTATTGACCGACTCCTTTTTTATACTGAATCAAACAACCTATAACGTGTCTTCTATAATTAAGCATTTGTACTTAAGAAAAACAATCGAATCTTCGTTTAAAAATTTTCAAGATCATCTCACTAAGAAAATCCATGTAGTTTAATCATTTACTATCGTTGATATTATGATTGTTAATATGCATCTTTAGAGATTGACTCAAAATATATCATCACGAAAAGATCAACGATTGGATGATCTTATATCCTAGAGGGTGATTGAATTTTTTTAGTTAATGCTTGAGAAATATAGATAAGGTGATAGAGAGGTGTCTTTTCACCTATAAATGACTTCGAAACTAGAGGGAAATACCATGGAGCAAACATTACCTCGACTTCGATGGATGCTCTCAATCCACACATGATCGAGGTGAATCGAATAGTACTCAATCGTCACGATCTCCACTATTGCTATGATCTTTGTCACGTGATCTTCAACATCATCATCGATTGCCGATCTATATTATTACTATCATGTGATCATTAGGACGTCAATTGATAATGCTATAGCATTGTCATCGCTATATGATTGATGATAATGAATCCACCTTTAGTTAATATGTCAAAGATGTAGCACGAGTAATCCCATATCAATAAAAAACAACACAAATAGATAAATCAATCAAACAAACAAGTTAAGCATGGTTGTTGTGCTTATTTAACATGTACAAGCTCCAAGGTCAACTCAAGTAAGCAAATAAATCAAAGTAGGTTTAATTCATATCACTTAATGAACGATTATCAAAAGAATATTTTTTCGGTGTTTTATGCAAGTCATAGCAAATGCATATTAAGAAGGTTTCTTAAGAAAATCAATCTCAATTGACCAAATTAGTTTTTATGCAAAACTAATCCAATTTAATCAAGTGATAGTTTTCTTGAACACCTTGTGCAATAATTAATGTGAAATGTGGTTATATGGAATTTTAATAATTAAAATGCATGCATGAAAATGGATGATTTTTATGGGGGTTTTGTGAAATATGATGAAATGCGACTATTTCACTTTTTATAATTTTAAGGAACTGTTTGAATTTTTAAATGAAATAGAGTGAACTTGGATATTCAATTTCTAATAAATCCATAAAGTAATATCCAGACAAAAAAATATCCAATATAGATATTTTAATGGACTGTACATGTCACTTGAAATTTTGGGAAAACGAAATATGTGGATCAAGTTAAAAATCAATTACAAATTACACTTAATAAATTATTTTTCGCACCGAACGCATGCATTTGACTTGAAACATGCGATTGAATACGATTTTAAGAGTGCGATTGGGTAAAATATCATTGATTTTCAATATCAAATTCTTAAGAAATCAACCATAAGCCGTAAAATTAAAAATACCAAATTCAACTGGTAGAGAATTAGATGGCTAACATGGCGTTTTAAATTTTTCAAAATGATAAAAATTAAATATCCAAATAAGTGCTCAAACACAATGTTATTTCCGCACTACAGAATGAAGTTCACAAACTAAGACATTGCTTTTTTAAACGCTTCTTTAATTACCATTTTGTACGAGAACATAACTGCAAACATTAGGATGCACCACGTGGTCGCTGCCTGGGCGTCGGATGATTAGACAGAATCCAAGGGATAGATGCTGCAATTCATTCGATGGCGAAGATGAGCTTTTGGAAGTGGTCGAACGGATGAAATATGCTATTGTCGCTAAACTAGCACATGCCACTTACGACGATTAACTAATTTTATTATCCTCTATATGAAGCTGAATTTGATCGAGTTGTCATTTAAAGACAATATATCCGATATGGAAATTTCTAGAGACTACCCACGAAAGTGCATCCAAGGTAAAGAAATCTCGTTTTAGAAAGCTCATCCTTGATTATGAATTGTTTAAGATGCAAAAAAGGAGATTATTAATGATATTGATCAATTATGAAATCTGGGAAGAGTTTTACTAGTCGAAGAGCTCGCCAGTAAAATCATCATCTCACTCTCACCGTAGTTGAAATACAAGAAGACTACAATAGAGGAGCCAACATAGTTCAACGTGATTTCCCTTGAGGTTCTCATATGCAATCTTCTTGTCTATGAAACAAAGATAGAAAACACGAAGAGAATGTGCAAAAAAGTCTAGACCTTACGATCAACAATGAAACTCGGAAGGATTTTATGATGATAATGATATTGTACTCATGACGTAACAATTCAAGCCACTTCTCAGGAAGAATAGAAAGGGAGAAACAAAATAAATTGCTTCCAATGTGATAAAGTAGGCACATAAAGAGAGTCTACCAAGAACAAAAGAAGTACATCAAGAAGTATGATAAGAAGTCTATTAGAAAAAGAATGCAAGCAACATGAGAAGATTCAAGCAACAATGAAGAACCCAAAAGTACATGAGATTATATGGGTTAGTCAAATCCAACTCATTAGAGTTTTCTGATTCATACAAATAGGTAAGTTAGCTTCCTTGTATGGCATTTACAATACATCTTAAGATCTTAGTAGACAATTTATGAAGTTCGAAAAGGAAATTGATTCTCTTCAAAAGTTCAAAAAATAATTACTAGATGATAAATCTCTCTAGTTAAATGGTTTAGATGTTCTGAAAAGGAGAATGAGTTGTTAAAAAGTGACCTAAGTAAATTTAGTAGAAAAATAAATTATTGAGCTAACAATGAACAACTTTCATTATGAAGGACGCACCAATCAATCCTAAATAAAATAAACCTTAATCCGTAGCTCCGAATTCATCAGACTAGCAAGAGAAATAAGAGGGTAAGGAAGGCAATATAAATTTTTACTGAGGTTTAATTAAGATATTTGTTGACTCTCAAGATATCTTCTAAAGTGATGATATTCACTTGCCATCAAGTGGTTCACTACATAAGTCCATGAGGTTCTTACACATTTACTTATAGTGTAATTTCAAGTAAATTGTGATAAACTAGTATTTGACTCAATCACATGGTAAAATATGGATAATCACTTAATAAATAGGAGGTTAAAAGCTGACGAATAAAATAAAACAATCTCCCCTTCTATATTTTTATCTTTTATATCCCCTTCTCTTCCTACATAATCGATCGTCCAATCTAGAAGAAAAACATATTTACATTGATATATGCATATTAAAATAAATCTTAACTAGAAGATTAGATTGGCTGAGAAATAACTAAAATTTCAAACTCGAAATAAGGAGGCGATTTTCTCCGGAAATTCAAACTTACATCAAGATTTAACTCAATCACATGAATAACCCATAGATAATCGCCTACGAATACGATCACATATCATAAATCATAGATATTGTATACTTTCGTAATGTCCTAAACAAATGTGCACAATCTCTTCCTACATAATCGATCACCATCCACATAAAATACATATGCTCTATACGTAAAAAATGTGATGATGCGTGAATCATGGGTTTTCACGAACGATAATCAAAGCCTTAAAACTGCTTTCTCCTTGGATCTCCATTGCGCCTCCGCTCTCGCCGTCATGCCCACTCCATCGCATTGTCTCCTCCACTTCACCATGTCCTTGCCCTCATCCCATCCTTTTCCTTGACCACACCTGAAAACTGGACCCACTCTAATAGCATCATCATCATCATCATCATCATCATCATCATCCATTTTACTCCTCTCTCCAACAACTTAGGTCATGGATGGCCTCCTTAGTGGTCAAAGGGGTGACCTTCCTCCACGATCATTTCATGATGAGGAACTTCTCCATCATTTTCTTCATTGAAACTAACTTCAGAAGTCGATTAGAGATCGATTGTACTCTCCATGTCCACCTTCACCTAGAGATGGATTCGTCACGAGTGTGTAGATAGGCTTTGTTAAGCGTTGGAGTTGCGCTCTCCATGATTGGAGATTCACACTCAATGGATGATTGTGATTTGCTTTGTCGTCGTCATTATCAATGCCATCGTCATTTATAGCTTTTTAGAAATTAATTTCCAAAGGATTGTCTACTGTATGCTAAAGTACAGGCATCTACCGTATGGATGGATTGTCTCATTTTAATATTGCTACTTGCGGTTGCACTTGCGATGACCACAACATAATCTTTCTTCCCATTTTTCCTTTTTATTTGGGGATTTTTTTAAAATAATTATTAAAAAAACCGTAATTAATTAAATAAACATGAAGAAGAAAAAAATTAAAAAAATAGGCACCGATCGGTACCTGAGGTGCCGATTTGGTGCGCCCCCTCCAAATCGGCACCTGAGGTGCCGATTTGGGCAGAGGCGCCAAATCGGCACCTTAGGTGCAGATTTGGGATGGGCATTTTACAAATCTCACCCCCTTATCACTGTAATTCAATTTCGAAATACTACAAATTATTATTATGTTCATTACATCTGAATAATTTAAAAATATTTTGAGGAATTATGTAAATAATTTTACAAAAATAATATTCTAGAATTCTATCTATGTTCATTTGAGGAACTATGTAAATAATTATAAAAAAGAAAATAAATTTAATTGGCTATCAATATTTTCCTTCATCACAGTATTTTTGATCTATCAGTAGAGCTTTGTGGTCTCATCTTCTTCCCGATAACGTTATTGTAAAATGTTAAGTATATCTCTATTTTTTATAATATTCTTCAATATTGATACATACTTAGAATACTTATGATTGACATATCAATAAAATTATAGTAAATATGAAAAAATTGAGAGTTTGAACAACATCATTTACCATTCATATAGGTGAACTCAACAAGGTACAACTTGACATGAATTAATTTAAAAAAATTACAACTATTTCATTACAATCATAAGAGAAGAAATACGAGTGTACAAAAATAAGAAAAAAATTTACAAAAACTTAAAGTTTCCATATCTTCATAAACCCCTTCAGACCTCCTCCGCCACCTCCTGCTCCACCTCCCTTGTCGTTTCCTTTCCCTCCATCTCCCAATTTTTTGTGAGTCTCCTCATGTGTTGTCTTCTTCTTCTTCTGCTTGGACATTTGTTCTGAATGCGTTGGAACGTGCCCTGGAGGATGCGGTCTAGCTGATGACTTCCGTGGCGGTTCGATTGTTTGTGATTCTGTGGCGGTTCGTACGCTTGTTGAATGGCGAGGTGGCTCTGATTGAGGAGGCTCGGTGATCCTTACTCCGGGAGAAGGTCTTCGAGGCAGCTCCGGACGTTGTTGTGGTATCGTGGATATACCAAACAACTGTCTATCAAAATCAGTTACCTCCATTTGCCGAACACTATCAAATATCTGCGACTGCAAATCTCCTGAACTATATTGGGTAGACGGTATGAGCTGAGAGGGACCAGAGTCAAATTGACTCGAAGGTCCCACAAGCGATGGTCCTACAAGATTGAGACAATTTCATTGTTATGTGTATCACAAATTTTAAACGTAAATATTGAAATGAGTTCGTATATTCTATAATATATTTATACCTAAACCTCTAAATCCGGTTTCACCGATTTGAGACCCTCTAAAGCCATACTCGATATAGTTCATACCTGAAAGATGTTAATTACATTATATGTCACATAAATTTCTTAATAAATAAGAGGATAATGCAATATCATAAATTAAGTGCAATTTACCTGTTGTAACAGCCCGGATCCTCGATGACCAGCGGAAGCATATTCAATGCCACGTCGGATCCGAGTGTTACTCAAAACATTAATGATATCATATAATAACAGAAGGAACCATCTTACCCTTCATTTATCCATAAAAAAAATATAAGAATCTCTAATACATATCCAAGATCTTTCGTTCCAGTGGGCACAATGATATCCTTCCTTCAGACCTCGCAACGACTCCCTAACTGCAGCTAAATTTATTTTCACC
This sequence comes from Ottelia alismoides, assembly GCA_037367405.1. Classification (NCBI taxonomy): domain Eukaryota; kingdom Viridiplantae; phylum Streptophyta; class Magnoliopsida; order Alismatales; family Hydrocharitaceae; genus Ottelia; species Ottelia alismoides. The sequence goes on from JAZKJV010007918.1 coordinate 35,058, forward strand.
CTGACCTGCAATAAAAACACGAGAATATATGGTATGAGCCTAACGCTCAGTATGTGTCGAGATAAGGTCAAACCGGCTAGCGAAAATCAAGTCTCCACTAATCTAACTTAAACACTTCATTCATAATACACATAATCACAACATGAGAACATGCTATTTATCTTCTTTTCAATTTATGAATAATATTCACCTACAATATCCATGAGTACAATTAGCCACATTCGCAATTGATTATAAAGAAGAAGCTTACGATTTTCCCTAATCATTCGCATGTAAATGTTTCACGTGAGTTACTTTAAAATACCAAATCTCATATGGGTAAAGGTGTCATATCCATATGCCTATCATTAGCATTATTCACAATATCATTAACTTGATATATGAAAAAGAATTCACAATAACTTTAACTCAGTACATGGAAATGAAATTGGCAATCGTAAAATAATTTACTCCTAATTAACATCATTCATAAAGGTGTTCATATTATACCACACATGCCATATTTCACGTATACACTTGCACATTCACCTTATTTACACATTTATCACCTAATCAGTTTATTACTTTCAACATTACCATGTTACACAAAAGATTTGACTTGTGACATGCCATACGATCCTATAGATCCTTAATGAACTTAATTATGCATACTAAGGGTATTCTTTTTATATTCGTGCGTTGCACACCATACTTCCATATATGCCCTTACGGTTAACCATAATTACGAAGATGCCCATAACAATAATGTAATTACACATATTCCCATAACAATATTATAATTGCATATATACATAAGCATTCCACGTAATTGAACCTATACATTTGGCATTTCGCACAATTGCACATATGCACTTCGTATTTCATATAATTGCACTTATACACTCGGCATTTTATATAATTACGCATATGCACTTAACATTTCACATGGATACAAATATACTCTTAACATTCACATAATTGCACACATGCACTTGGCATTTCACATAAGCACTTAACTTCCTTATAAGCACTTAGCTTATTCATTACGGATTTGTCTTATCTCATAAATTGTTGGATGGCTTTGGTGGCTTTTACCGCTGGCACAAGCGGTCACTCAATCATTTCATAGAACATGATGACATCAGCGCTGAGTCAATATGTGGACTTTCCACTAGGTTCCACTGAACCTGACACCCCCGAAAGGTGTTGCCCTTTAGGCTTTCGATAAACGGACTCTAGAGGTGGCTCCCACCTTAGGTGTAGCACTTAGCTCCGCGTACCGTTTAAGTGCCATTATTCATTGATAAGGAAATACCAATTCTTTAAATATTATTTTCTTTTTCATAAAATAGCCGTTCATGTGAACCCTTTTAGTTCCACTAACAAAAGAGTGTTTCATTATACAAATACATAATGTACACACACAAACATACATACATATGCATTTTTTTCCTTTCCACCAACCAATCTTTTGGTATAAAAGAGAGAATCACTCCCCTTAATTTAAGTCGATCTCAATATTTATAGTCAACTCTAATGACTTAATAATCATATCAATGATCAATTTGTACGATATGTTTAAGATGGCATCTTATTGATAGTAACCATGAGTACCTTACTTTTTCAACAATAACAAAACCATAAAGCCCTTATCTAATTGTATTTGAAATTCTACTAAATAGTGTACCACAGTTACAGTCTATTCCCTTTCATGTCACTATTGTATATGTTGACATGTGATGAACATCATTGACGGTTATTATTATGTAAGCATACTTAAGGACATGTATTTGTAGTACAAGCCAAAAGGTAAACAACATACATTCTATGTCATACATACATACGAATGTAGTACTATATATATATATATATATATAAAATATTATATAGCACTTCTCCTCCTTGGACATTGTAATCGCCATGCCCTCATAATTTGCATTTATTTACATACCTTTTTTTTATAGATCTAAGAATGGAGTTTCTCATATCAACTACGACATTAGATTAAAAAGGTATATATGTGTCTCTTGCCCCAAACCAATCATGTGGATATTAAAATTTCACCGGGCCATATTTTTTTTCGTTGCAGTTGGATGCTTATACATATAATCGCAGGGTACCCTTCAAGGTCAGAGATGAACAGAAGACAACAAAGATGAGATCATTAGCACTAAATATGAGCGTTATCAGATCTGGTTCGAGAGGTATTTGACATGATCATACCGGGGATAATTTACATATGATAACTAGACACTGATCCATCTAATATACATATTGTATACGTGTATCATGAAATGATATAATGTTTGGAGGGTTGAACTATTGAGTGATATAATCATAGTAGAAAAATACTCCAATAATTATAAAATTGTCAACACGTTGGCGTAATGCATATCAAGAATAAGGCTTTGGACCATTAACGAGATTTCACATAGTCGGCATGGGCACATCTAAATACATATATTATCAGGGAAAGATCTCATAGATTCTATCTATTCTCCGTTTGATAAGAACTGTCATAACTATAGATGATTATTGTGTAATGGTGAAATCAACGATGAAGGTTACAGAAGAACTGTGGAGAAAAAGAAGACAAAATATATCATACTTTTATCGTATTATCCTAAGGGTTCGACACATACCTCAATGTACGGAAACATTTGTCGAAACCGAATTCAACGTCGATGGAAAGGTTGTCGCCGACGCTCACTGCACGTGCCTCCGATTCCACCATATCAAATTCGATATCGAATTATCATTGCCGGATGACTACGACACCCAAGAGATTGGTTCCGCACCCGGCTTCTTTCCTCGACCACAAGGACCCGTGATCACTAATGTTGTTGGTCTCTCCCTCTCTCTAGATCTCCCTCTCTCTCCCTTAAAAAGAAAATGCCAAGCACGTTCCATCCCAAAATGGAAATTCTCTCCCATTATAATGGGTTGAATTAGCCCATGATAACCGTCCCTATATTTAGTTATTATTATTTTTTTTAATTCTCCTTAATAGCATGTGGGGTGTTACACCTGTAGATACGAATCCAGGTTGAATTGGTGGAACCTCCTGCCTGCTGTATCCCTGACTCGAAGGACCAGCAAATGATGATCCTGCAAATTGCGATTGACTGAAAGCTTCTCCATATCCTGCAAGAATGAGATATTCATCTTTTTAGAAAATAATACATAAGATAAAAATTAGTTATTTTATTTGGTCATTTTATTACCTGAAGCTCCAAATCCGATTTGGTCATATTGAGATGCGAGTCCTTGATGACCTGATGAGTACCCTTGCCCGTCATATCCCGCAGACGTCATTCCTGAGGTGCCAAATATTGACTCCTCCATTGTCTGACCTTGAGAAAATGCTCGCTCACCAAGTCCTGCTATATTTTATGAGGAGTTGTATTTATATGTCTAAAAATTGATATATGAATAAGAGTTGACTATACATAAATAAATAACCAAAACCTGAAGTAGGAAACGTCGATGGTGGTTGCGTCCCCTCCCCACCATATTCCGTGTACTCCCTTCCTGTACAATTTACAACATATAATTTTAGTTATTCACGATTTTAAGATAAAAAATTAGTTTACATTTGTAAGAAAGAAATCACAAAACCTGATGCAACAGAAGTATGATGCTCCTGTGATGGCATGAATTGTTGATGCTCATATTGATGGAAGGGATACATCAAGGAGAACATGTTGAGTGTTTCATCGAACATGTTAATTGTATTTTCGACTGTTGTCCTCATGTTGGTAGGTAAGTCCGTCGATCGTCTAAGTTGTTCCATACTGTTTCTTCCTTTTACAATTGTATCCACCTAATCCATTTACAAATATCCTAAGAATAATTTAAAAGAATCTCAGTAGAATAAATAGACTTCTTGAACATACCAGACGTCGTTCCATGGGTCCGTGTGGTCGGTAAGCTATTACAGGAGGAGGAATCTGTGTTTGGATCCATCTTCTGGTTATATTCCAATACCATTGCATATAGATATCGGTATTGCATTCCGGGTGCTCATGAACAACTGCGGCTTCTCTGTCCTCCCAATGATCCACGTACTGTCGATGTATAGTAGCCCAGTTAAGGATGTCCCCACTTCGGGTTTTGTTACGTCTAGATACAACGTTTATCCTCTCCACGGAAAGAGGAATGTGCTGACGCATCCCAAATTATCGCATCACACGATCAGGTAGGTGCATCACTACAAGATCGTCGCATATAAGTGGAACTCGACTCACCCATACAGGCTGACCACTTCTGCAGATAGGATGCAGTTGTGATATCTCAACTTCAGCATATGGTGTCCAAATCATCTGTATTTTAGTAAAAAAAATAGATATTGTGGTTTACAATAATTTAAAATTATTATGAGCATTAAAGTTTTTTACCTGATGAGGTTTTTGTGTATCGAGCTCGTTGCGATAGAATGCTAATGTTGCCGTATGCACGTTCTCTTTAAAGCTACGCACTCCTATCCACTTCAACGCTAATGAACCTCCAGTTATCTGAGCACCAGCACGTACTATAGGCCGTCCAATATATACATGCTCCCATGCCCAAACCTGTAATTGAAAATATTAGAAGATGCAAATAAACCACGTTAAGACAAGTAGGGGTACTCTACATACTTGTAAAATTGAGAAAAAACCCATATATCCTAGACGTGCCGATCTTTGCACCCCTATCGAGTTCTGAATACATATGCGCCAAAGCAGCAGCACCCCAAGCCAGTTGAGCACATTCTTGCAGTTCACGTAAGTGTAATAGGTACCTAAAAAATTAATTAAACTTAAGAATACAAAAACAGTTAATAATGTAATACAGTCAATCATTAACGCATACCTTAGAGGCACCATATCCCCGCTACTGTCTGCAAGTATACTACATCCTATATGATAAAAAATTAGAGCTCTAACCATACGGGTCGCTTGTTGTTCGTCATCAATACCTTCCAACGGATGTTCTGTCTTAAAGAAGACGTCGCGTATCCAAGACAACTTCACCTTTCTAATCTTTATCCGAGTGGGTACTACTCCTAACAAACTCATGCACTCTGCATCCCATCCACCAAGAAAAAAATAATCAGATAGTCAGCCCAAATCAGAAAATGATTGGAATTTCAAATCAGAAGGGTATAAAGGTCATTTGCCACCATGTTAGCCAGTTTTGCCACTGCAATCTGCCCACTTCACCTGCGCTCTCTCTTACTCTCTCTCTCTACATTTCTTACTCCAAATTCTCCCAACTGCCACATGATATGCATCTCTATCGTCAGATCCCCACACACCACACCAAATCACTGGTCTCCTCCCAAAGCCCGCATCCCCCCTCCTGATCTCCGTGACTCCCTGTTCCTTTCTTCCCTCCATTTCCACTTCCCCTGTGAAGAACCCAACATCCACAACCCGCACAAAAGCAAGAACACAAAGTAGCCCAGGTTCACGAGGCACAGCTTTCCCAAACCACTACATGCTGGTTTCAATCAGAAAGGTGGCCCCTTTTTGCTTAAAGGATCTCCTTTGATTCGAACCCAACTGTGGGGGGATCCGAATTCGAAGTTGGTCTCTCCCCATTTCCCTCCGGAGCTTCGCATTCGCGGTGGGGAGGACCATGAGGCCCGTCTCTCTCAAGTGGCAAGACCCTCCTGCGGTCTTGCCTGCTGCAGGTCCTATCGCGACCCCCGAAGGTGTGCGCTCTGGATGTGATTTTGTGCGACCTTTTGAGGTTTTTTATTTGTGGTTAATGTGGGTTTTGATTCTGTTCTTATCTTCGTCAGTTGTGTTTGTGGAAAGGTGGTTCTTTTTTTTTTTTTTTTGTTGACTCGTGGGATTGCTTTGCTTCGGTGGTCTATTTGGTTGTTGCCGAATTTGTTAATGTTTGGTGTGCTTTCACCATCTTCAAATGTTGGTTGCCTGATCTTGAAAAAGTGGATCTTTGTAGATGTGCGATTTGATTTATTTCCTATTTATTTGCGAAATTTTTGGATTTTAGGTTTAAGGATTCATCCCATGACTTGTTAGTTGTTGTCTTCAGGAATGGGCATCGTTGGAGAGACGCATGAGAAGCATTTGGATAACAAGTCACTTCTGGCCATCGTTTTCTCGTGTGTTGGTGTTGCCATGGTATTGGCAGCATTTCTCTTTGTTTGGGTTTACCGAAGGGTAAACCGAAGGCGAGTAGAATCCAAGGGCACTTCAAGCACTGGTTGGCTTTGGCAAAATCTGAGTATCATCTGTTTCTCCACGACATTTAAGAACTGTGCTGATTCTTTATGTATCAATTTGTTTGCCAGACTTCACAGATTCCATGAAAGGACACGCGTTGCCGCCGATCTTAAGCAAGTTTAACTCTTTGAAAGTGTCGGGCAGGAAGGGATCAGTTGCTATATTCGAATATGCATTTCTGGAAGCTGCAACAAGCAGGTTTGATGATAATAATATTATTGGCGAGGGTGGTTTTGGGCGTGTGTATAAAGCCAACCTTGCTGAGGGTGTTGTTGCCGTGAAGAAAATCTGCAATGGAGGGCCAGAAAGTGAGCAAGAATTTGAGGTATTACGTCTACATCCGCCATATTATTAATCCTTCAGAATTGTCTTGAACGACATGTTTTAATCTTACAGTCGATTGCTTGCAGAATGAAGTGGATTTGCTTGGAAAAATTCGGCATCCTAATATAGTTTCTTTATTGGGTTATTGCATCCGTGATCAAACAAGGTTTCTAGTTTATGAGTTCATGCAAAATGGATCTCTGGAAATGCAGTTGCATGGTAAGCTTCCTGCATTTGCTCTGACATCTGAATTCAAACCAAATGCAAATCTTCTCATTAATCGTGGAAGTTTTCCAGGCCCCTCTCATGGTTCTGCGATGAACTGGCACATTCGCATGAAAATTGCCCTTGATACAGCAAGGTGAGTTGGAACCTTATTTTTGGACCTCTTTTACAAAGGAAACATTTTTTCATATATGTATAGTATTTACAGTTTCACTTGCACCCAGTTTTTATTTTTGATAAAATCTCCTTTTTAATGCTTCTCAGAGGCTTAGAATATCTTCATGAGCACTGTGATCCACCTGTGATTCATAGAGATCTAAAGTCATCCAATATCCTCGTGGACTCGGAGTTCAATGCTAAGGTGCTTTTCATATTCTGCTGGTTGGACTGAGTATATTCATGATTAAATATGAAATTTAATCGTCACTTGAGGTTTTTTTGTAGCTTAGCTATTATTGTAGTCATTATTGTAACAAACTCTTATCTGTTTTTTCCGTCCATCATAAACTTAAAGCTCCTTTGTCCTGTACTTCGCTTTCGAATTATTCTAATTGTAGGATTGTTGTGTTAGATCTCCGACTTTGGTCTTGCTGTGACTGGTGGAAACCAAAACAAAGAAGGCGTCAAATTGTCAGGGACATTGGGCTATGTGGCTCCAGAATATCTTTTGGATGGTTAGTGGCAATATGTCAGTGTCTTTTTTTCCAATTTGCGTCAGTCCTGTTTGCAACTGTTTCTTTCTGGATTCGTAAGCTGCATGCATGTGTTATTTTGGTTTTTTTGACTGGAAGAATCATGGATGATATCTATTTTTGGTATCACAGGAAAACTTACTGAAAAAAGTGATGTGTATGCCTTCGGTGTTGTTTTATTGGAGCTTCTAATGGGAAGAAAGCCTGTGGAGAAGACAGCACCATCACAATGCCAATTTATCGTTACATGGGTAACTATGGCACTTCTCACATGCGTATGATTTTCCATTCATAACCGATACATTTGCATTGATTTGGATCATACATTATTTATGCTGCAGGCTATGCCACAACTTACGGACAGAACTAAGCTACCTAATATTGTAGATCCTGTGATTAGAGGAACTATGAATTTGAAACATCTATACCAGGTATTTGAGGGATGGTACTGATTCTTTCCAAGACTGTTATGTTAATAAACAAACTTGTGATGATTATTTAGGTTGCTGCTGTTGCTGTTTTATGCGTCCAACCTGAACCAAGCTACAGACCATTGATTACCGATGTTCTGTATTCTCTCATTCCCTTAGTGCCCATGGAACTTGGTGGGTCTCTCAGAGTCTCTGAGCCATCTGCCAATGTGGACTCCAAGCACCCACGTCGATGATTATACAAACTTGTTGATGTAGTTTGAACTCTTCTCCAGAGAAGGAATCCAGATGGACCAATTTTCTGATCTTTACATCTCTGGGGCAGCTTCTTTGCAATCGATATCTGCAATTGTTCCTCGTGTTCATGTGGGTAGCTCGCACACTCTTCAATCAACACGAGCTCCATGCTAGTGTTGGCAACTGATCTCTGCAATTGTTTCTAGTGATCATTTAGGTAAAGTACATGCTCTCCAGTTTAACACGTGCTATCAATATTGCTTGGTTCTTAGTCTTATTTAAGGAGGTAAAGATATTTCCTCCTTTTGCGTGTAAAAAGAATCAACTTTTCTCGTTGGCGATTCTGCCTATTTAAAATTTTGTTTGTAGAGGTTTCCCTTACAGCATGGAATAGTTGAACCCAGAGTTCACCCGTGGAAAATGGATACTCTTTTATCAGTGCATTCATTGTTTATATATTCAATTTAAATTCTGACTTTCTAAGTCTGAATGCAATATCATCGAGAGGAAAGGTTCAACTCTTTTCTTATTGCAAGGAATGCTTGTTGATTCTAGATACTTGTTGTGTCTCCTAAAAAGGAAATTATTATATAGACATGTATTTCTGAAAATATGTTTTTGAATCCTAATCACTATCTTATTGTGACTGCTGTGTCTTTCTTCACATTTTTCCTAGCAATGTGAGTAGATTTGAAGAGTTTACAATCAAATATTTTCAAGTTGTCTAAATGTGTTTATCCCTACTCAATGATTTTGTGGTGGCAATACTTCTAAAAACTTGCTGTTAACAGCCATGCTGGTGATAATTGTTAGGGCTGCTTCTTGCTTATGCTAATGAACATCAATTACAAAATGTTGCCAAGTATATTGGTATGGTTTGAAGAATTTGTCTATGAAATCAATAGCATTGTCATGGACAATCAGACATTTCTGTCGAAGTTTCTGTTGGAAAGCAAATGTTTCAATGGAATTTGAATTGTGTATCGGGAACCAATATGTAAAGCAGGTGAAGTTCAATTCTTCCATCCAACATTTGTCAATCTGTTGGAAAACAACATTGTGTGTATCAGGAACTGGATATATACAGGGTAGTTGAAGATTTGCAGTCACATTCTCTTGCTGTCGAGCTTTCCCATTTGACTTACCTTTTTACACTTTTTGTCTTCTCCGTTCTACGAGGATCCTTATCTTTGTCAATTAGAGGGTCCAAAAGAGCTCTCTTAGACTTCATTTTGGCAGACTTTGAGGAAGCTTAACCTAGTTGTTTTAGTTATGTATGTGTTAACACCTTTGAGAACAGAAACATTTAACCAGACCACTGACTGCTGATTTCCATTTGAAAAGTCATGGATTGCAAAGGCTTTAGTACTGGGACATGCTATCTTTGGTTTAATGTTCAGGTTAATTTCACATCAGAAATCTGCCAGTTTGGCAAGTAGGTGTGGCACAAATAACATGGGGGGACTGCCATGTTGTGGCACTTGTTTTTATCGTAGTGCCATTGTTTCTGCTGCAATTTAATAGTCCTTAATTACGCATTGCGATAATGCATGTGGTCTTGTGTGCCATGAATCTTTTTTCCTTTAAATTTGCACCCTCTTTAGTAGATGAAGATTCCAGAAGAGCAAAATCTTTGACAGGATCTCCATGGCGTTTTTGTTAGTTGCGACGAACATGGACCATTTCTGAAGCTGTGGTTAAATCATACCAGGTACGAGCCTAATAAATGATTCTGAATTGGAATCTTGAGAATCTTTCTAAGGAATCATGACGCCCCCATGGTGATGGACGTGCAAAACTGTAGAAGCTAGTAAAATTTCCCGTATCTTATAAACTGAATAGTTAATGAGGTCGCGAAGAAATTGAATCGTCGAAAAGGGAACTTTCATTGTGCTTGACGTATCTAGGATCGACATCAGCATCTTGGATTGTTGTCTACCATAGGTAATGCCGCTCAAAAGTCTGATAATAGTTGAGTCTTACTAGTATGCAAATTCTTTAACAGGCAGTCTATACTCAGAAAAGCTCCCCATTTGGATAAGCTTGAAGTGCTGGACAGTAAATATAAACTTAGTTGAAAGAACAGATTATATTTTACTCAACGGACTACAGTGGCATCCATCTGAATAGGCCCATAGGTATATGTTATACCTTGCTTCATGACTAGTCTGGCAGATAAGTATAACTTCAAGGTTTGTTTTTCATAGTTCGCTTACTAGTTTGGTGTTTTCTGATCTAGCAACTAATGGCTTAGATTAAGACAATGGATACTCGTCATGGCAAGTCTATGCATAGCACATGCTGCAGATTCAGAATGGAATAATTGTGCTGTCATATCTAGACGGGGTTGTTTATAGGTGGAGAGAAAATTTGCAGTTGCAAGCTATGCTAAGGGAGCTTGTTACTTTGTCCAATTGGACAATAGATGACTAGAAATGCTACATCAGCAAGTGCAGGTCTCCATGATGATGGAAACCAAGGGCAATGTGGAACTTGCAAAACTGAAATGCATCCTCCGTGCTTTGAGAACTGGAAGCCAAAGTGTCTCCCTATAATGGTGGAGCTTGATGCAAAAATCTGCTTGCTAGAAATTGTTTCTTCTTACAGATAGTCCTGATCGAAATTTTAAAGCTCATGTCATTGACCTTACTCGATGCATCTCTTTGTGTGTTGCTGGTCTACACACCTCATATCTTCAATCCGCGTGATTGCTAAGGCATTGAAGCATCAATGCCTCATGATCTTTTATCTTTATGTTACTACCATAATCCATCTTTTTTATTGTTCTTTCAAGCTTCATCTCTATTTGGAACAAATGGGACGTCTTGCTTATCGCTATGAGCCGCATCTTGCTTCCTCACGAGGGCGTTGATTCTCATTGACTAGTGGTTATGAAAGCCAGTTTGCTTACGTCTACGAACCTTGACATTATCAATCTTTTCCTTTCCTACGAAAGAATGAAATAATTGCCTTTGCTTTTGGGATGATAGGAAGATTATAAATCTCACCTAACCATTACTCTATAATGATATTTCTTATACGAGTGGTTATCATCACATTATCGCTGTCTAGGACTAGTATTTTGAACTGCTAATCTCATAATTTAATATGCACTTTTAAATACTTAGGTACTAGAAAAAGAAATCACAGTCTTTGCATTACGGATGTAATCTATTTCTCAATCTCTGTGGCCAATTTCCTCTTTTGCTTTCCCTTTATATTTAACCGTTTTCTCAGAAATCAGCATCTCAACTGAAAGGAGATGACTCTATTTATGAGATAGTGGCTATATCGGGATCTTATGCATTCTTCACTTTTGTAAGAGACGTTTAAGCAAGTGGTAGTATTAAGGTTGATTATCAGGTTGGGGCGGGCTGGGCCTTGGCCCGAACCCAGGCCCGTTTACTTTTTCGGAGTTTGAGTCGTGCCGCGGCCCAAAAAAGTCTCGATGAGTCAGGTCAAACTCGAACCCTTAAAGTTAAACGAGCACATTAACTTTTTTTTCTCTTAAAACACTTTTGATTTTTTTGAAAATGCTAAATCCAATGGGTGATATAAAAATGTCTTTTTAAAAAACTTTTTTATTTTTAAAAAACTTGTGAAAAATCTAAGAATCTTGATATCCCTATGATATTTTGATTAAAAACTTTGAAATGTTCGATTTTTCCCTTTAAAAACTTTTGATTTTTTCATGTACAATTTTTTGGAGGCATCGTCGGTGCTTGGAGTCGATGGCGTTGGTTGTCGATAGCAGGTGGAGTCGATGGAGTGCGTCGGCTGACATCGGGTGATCGAGAGTAGCCCGACGAGCGTTGATAGACGAGGTTTTGGGAAGGGGTGTGGGAGTGGCGGCTAGTGCATGGTAGTATCGTTGTATAGTGGAGATAGGGTTTGAGGGGGGTTGTCTTGTGGTGGGCCATGAGGGATTAGGGTTAAAGTAATATATATATATATATATATATATATATATATATATATATATATATAATACATTTAGGATCGAGCCATGTATCGGGGTTAGTCTCTGCTCAGCCCGAACCCGACCCGTTTTAGAAATGAGTTTTTTTTGGTACGAGCCCAGTTCGAATTTAAACGGGTTCGGGCCGTGCTTAATAGGTCGTGTTGGGTTAGCTCGACCCAATGCTCAACCCTAGGTAGTATGCATCTTACATTTCTTCACCCTTATATTTGATCATATTCATTATTTGAGCCATCTCTATAATGGGTTAAATGGGGCTGCCCCCTGGGAGTAGCCAACTTGGCTACTCATACAGTGATGAATATACACATTTTTATTTTCCAAAGAAATAAAAAAATGAGGAAAAAATAGGAGTGGGAGTAGCCAAGTTGGCTACTCCCAGGGGGCAGCCCCATTTTACCCATAATGGGTTAAATGGGGCTGCCCCCTGGGAGTAGCCAACTTGGCTACTCCCACCCCTATTTTTCCCTCATTTTTTTATTTCTTTGGAAAATAAAAATTTATAAATTCATCATTATATTCCTCTAATATTCTATTAAAATTTCGTCAGAAACAGAGACTCCTACGGCCTCCATCCAAACAGGGTCGATTTAAAAAATCCTGCGACCGTTAAAAAAATGACGTCTGGATGGAGGCCCTACGAGTCTCTGTTTCTGACGAAATTTTAATAGAATGTTAGAGGGATACAGTGATGAATATACACATTTTTATTTTCCAAAGAAATAAAAAAAATAAGGAAAAAATAGGGGTGGGAGTAGCCAACTTGGCTACTCCCACCCCTATTTTTCCCTCATTTTTTTATTTCTTTGGAAAATAAAAATTTGTAAATTCATAATTATATTCCTCTAATATTCTATTAAAATTTCGTCAGAAACGGAGACTCCTACGGCCTCCATCCAAACAGGGTCGATTTAAAAAATCCTGCGACCGTTAAAATAATGACGTCTGGATGGAGGCCCTACGAGTCTCTGTTTCTGACGAAATTTTAATAGAATGTTAGAGGGATACAGTGATGAATATACACATTTTTATTTTCCAAAGAAATAAAAAAATGAGGAAAAAATAGGGGTGGGAGTAGCCAAGTTGGCTACTCCCAGGGGCAGCCCCATTTTACCCTATATATATATGGGTTAAATGAGGCTACACCCTGGGTGTAGCCAATTGGCTACTCCTACCCTCGTTTTCCCCCATTTTTTTAATTTTTTTTGGAAAATAAAAAATATGTATATTCATCGCTATATCCCTCTAACATGTCATTCAAATTTCGTCAGAAACAGAGACTCCTATGCCCTCCATCTGAAGGGGGTCATTTTCAGCAATTCTGAGACCGTTAAAAATTTGACAGTCTTGATGGAGGGGATAGAAGTATCGAATTAAGTCGAATTTGAATGACATCATGGTGACATATTGTGATCTAAATTCTAATAGGTTTCATTTCAGAAAAATAAAAAAATATAGGGGAAAAAGAGGTGGGAGCATGTAAGTTAGCTACACCCAGGGAGCATACTCCTTTTTCCCTATATATATAATACATTTAGGATCGAGCCATGTATCAGGTTAGGCTCTGCTCAGCCCGAACCCGACCCGTTTTAGAAATTAGTTTTTTTGGGTACGAGCCCAGTTCGAATTTAAACGGGTTCGGGCCGTGCTTAATAGGTCGTGTTGGGTTAGCTCGGCCCCAATGCTCAACCCTAGGTAGTATGCATCTTTCATTTCTTCACCCTTATATTTGAATCATATTCATTATCTGAGCCATCTCTATATTTTATATATAGAGGGATCATTTAATCATCATCATATGAAGTGGCATCTTGGGTTATTAGATGTGGTACTACAATTAAAGTTTGCAATACGCCTTGAATCCTATTTAAATCTGCAGATGAAGTCTTATTTTGTTGGATCCAAATTCATATTGCTTTATGATTTGAAGTCCTATTTTGTCTAAGGATTTATTTGTGTAGGAGGAGGTACTACATAAATCTCCATAAGATTAGTGTTTTGAATTATTCTATACTTTCTTCTTTCTTCACATAGTAAAAATCGATCACTGTCGTTCAAGGATGTAGCCCAGTTACTGGTGAACCTTGTAAATCTGTGTCTTCGTACTTGCTTGATTGATCGTTTGTGCATATTCTGCTTCCGCAATTCACAACTTATTGGTATCAGAGCATCGAGTTCCATCTGGATAATAAAAAAAGATGACATCGCACAATCTAATGATTAAGACCACAAGGATGAACTGATTCAGTTTATGGAAGATCACGATGGGCATCCTTCTAAAGCAACAATATATTTGGGTATCATTGGACCAGGGTGGGGGCGGGGGAGGGCGAAAGCACTCGGACCCTCCAATTTGATGGTGTAGGAAGAGAAGGCGTACTCGACGATCATGATGTGTTGCGATTGAGATCATCACGAAAGTCGCTGATGAGAAAGCCACAGTCAGTCTGTGGTTGAGATTTGAAAGTCTGTACATGAAGAAGTCTTTGACCGACAAGTTGTTATTAAAGAAATGGATGTTCTCTATCATATGCAAGAAGATACATCTCTTAAAGAATATCTTGACCGCTTAAATATATTGTTGATGGATTTAAAAAATGTAGAGGTTGAGTTTGAAGATAAAGATACATCATTGATATTGTTGGTTTCTCCTCCGTTGTTGTATGTGAATTTTGTTCAATCATTTGTTGTAAGAACAGAAGCGATAATCCTAGAGGAAGTTCACGTGAATCTGCATACACGTAAACTTTAACATATGACTAATGGGAAGCATGACTCTAACATTATAGTTTTGGTTATGACTCATGAAAAGATTCATACCAATTTTGACTATGCGAAGAAGGGAAAATTGTCCTTCAAATCACAATTCTAAGGACCTCTCAATTATTGAAAGAAACCTGTATGTTGGAAGAAGGATTGTTCGAAGAAGAAAGAGAAAGACATGTTTGATGCAGTGGCTCAAAAGGCTTAGATTTTGAAGATGATTCGGTTCTCATCGTTACAGATCAAAAGACAACATATAATACGTGGATTCCTGATTTAGGTTGTTATTACCATATGACTCCTAATAAGGATTGGTTATGCACCTATGAGAAGATAGATGAGGAAACATCATCATGGGAAATGATGCAACATGTAAGATCATAGGTATTGACTTTGTGAAGATCAAGATGCATGATGGAGTCGTAAGGATGGTGATAGAAGTACGATATATTTTTGATATTAGAAAGAACATGATATCCCTTGGAGCATTGAACCTTAAAGGATATAAGTACAACACAAAAGATAAAGATAGAGTTATGCAGGTTGCCAAGGATGGGGTGATTGTCGTAAAAGACAACAGGCAGAAGACCATATACATCATGGAAGAGTCTACAATTATAGATTTTATTGTAGTGGAGTCCAAGATGTGAAGTTAGAGGCAGAGTTGTGGCAAATGCAGTCATGGCACATGAGTCAGATGGGGATGGATATCCTTAGAAAAAATGGTCTCGTCGGGGATCCAAGCTGGAGTTCTGTGAACATTTCATGTTCGAGCAATAAAAGCAATTTAGTAAAGCTATTCACAGGTCGAAAGGAGATGCTTGACTACGTCCGTGTTGATTGTTGGGCCCTTCTTGGGTCCCATATTTAGGTGCTGCTAGGCATTTTCTGTCTATTATTGATGATTACTTTAAGATTGAGTGTATATGAGAAAGCACAAGAATGAGGTATTTCAATCCTTTATGTAGTGGAAGATCCTGATGGAGAACCTGACTTATAAGAAGGTGAACCGTCTACGTACAAATAACGGGGTGGAGTTCTGTTCGTCAGAGTTCAATGAGTTATGCAAGGAGGGGGGTTTTGCGGGATGCCACATCGTTAGAGATGCACTACAATAGAACATAGTTGCGGAATGAAAGAACATGTTGCTTCTAGAGAGAGCACAATGCTTACTCTCTAATACTTGACTTGATAGAGCATTCTGGGTTGAATACAACTTGTTCTGTGGTGAATCGGAGTCTCGTGTCTATTGTTGATTGCAAGACACCTATGAAGGTTTATGAGTCTTTGGTTGTGCTGCCTATTACCGTTTTAGTGAAAGAAAGCTAGAACCAAGCGTAAAGAAAAGGGGTCTTTACAAGATATGGTGTAGGAGTAAAGCGATACAGTTCTAGTCCTCTTTTGAGTACAGAATCATTATTAGCGATAATGTTAAGTTTGATGAAAATTCTATGCTTAAATGATGTAGTGGGTCTGTTGATGCATGGACATGTGATGATCTGCACAAACATGTGGAGTTCAAATTGACATAAAGTAGTGATCAGGCTTGGTGTCATTGTCCTTATGATGCTCCTCTCTACAATAAGGCTAGGATAAATCCTTAATTATATTATTTTTTAGATTATTTATTTTTAAAATTTTTAATTGTAAACAAATTGTAATATATATGTCATACTTGAACATAAAAACTTGCAGGTTCGGATATGTTATTTTTGTTGGATAGGTTCCCCTCCTCGTGGGAACCTAGTCCATATATATAGGACATTAATAGTCCTATTTGGAAAAGAAAAAATAAATTAATAATTAGAGAAGGAGATCAATACTTTTAGCATTAAGAGTCATCTTTTCCTAATCTTATTGGAAGTAGGAATTCATGTTTCCTTATTTTCTCATCTCTATGGAGTATAAATAAGGGATATGGGGTACACATCAAGATCATCCCAACATAAGCTTTCTTAGCACAAGAAAGAAATAAGAGAGAGATAGAGGAAGAAGAAAGAAGGTGAACACCACATAGGATGGCACTTCTTGGCTAGTTGATAGTGATTCTGCTCCACATGTTACATCTCAGAAAAAAAATTTTTCTCTTCATATATAGCTGTTGATTTTTGGCACATTAAAGACAAGGAATGGTTCTTTGTTCCCTGTTGTTAGCATAGACAATGTAGCATTGAAGAATGCCAATGGAGCGATGTTGATGCTCAAAGATGTGAAGCATGCATCAACCATGCATTTAAATCTCATTTCTGCAGGCAAGCCTGATGATGAAGGATACCTCAACACTTTCGGTAGCAGACAATGGAAGCTTACTCGTGGATCCTTTCTCGTGACAAGAAGTATAGCAACAATCTTTATATCATGAATGCATCCATTTCCTATGATATTGCATATGTGACTAGAGATGCAAAATCAATTGAATTGTGGCATCGACGATTAGGTCACATGAGCGAGAAGGGGCTACAATGTTTGATGAGGAAGAATATGCTGGAAGATGTTAAGAAAGAGAAGCTAAAGAGATGCACACACTACTTGATTCGGAAGCAGATGAGTCATTCAAGAGTCATCCACCTTGGAAGATGCAATCATTGGTGCTTACTCATACAGATGTTTGTGGTCTGTTGAAAGTAAGTTCTCTTGGTGGTGTACTTTATTTTGTTACATTCACTGATGATTCTAGGCAAGTTTGGGTCTACACCTTAAAGAGGAAGGACAAAGTCCTTGGTATTTTCAAAGACTTCCATGCGTTAGTGGAGCGACAATCTAAGAAGAAAGTTAGTGCATCCGCAGTGATAATGGTCGTGAGTTAGGCCATTTAATGAGTATTGCAGATCTCACGGCATCAAGCACCAGAATACTCCACCCAAGATACCACAATTGAATGGCATAGCAGAAAGAATGAATAGGACCTTGATGGAGAAAGTCATATGTCTCATTTCTGAAGCTAAGTTGCTTAACCATTTTTGGTGTGAAGCACTTTATACTGTTGTTCATGTTATTCATCTATATCTACATGTACCTTTGGATGGGGTTTGACATGGAAATAATATCTCCTACAACCATTTCTGGGTCTTTGGATGGCAGCTTTTGTCCATGTCCCTAAGGATGAAAGTCCAAGTTGGATGCAAAGATGAAGCTGTTAGAGAATACCATATATTAGTGTTCCTTTATTTACCTCTATTTCCTTATGTATCACTGTTTCCTTATCAACTGTTTCCCGATGTAACCCCATAGGGGTATTTATGTAAGTTCTCCTCTGAGCACCCTAGGGTTTAGTCCTATATAAGGACCCCTAGACCTCACAGAATAAACATGGTCTTATATTCCTTAACATGGTATCAAAGCATGTTCGATCCCTACCCCTACCCCACCTACCAGCCTCGTCCATGATCTCGTAACCTAAGGCATCCGCCGCCCTAGGCCATCGCGCCTCCCGCCTCCAGACCTTCACGCCGCCGCCCGCCTGACGCGCCCCTCCTGCTGCGTCCTGCTCCAGGCGCCCCTCGCTTCAGGCACACCTCCAGGTGCCTCCAGGCCATCCCTCCCCGACAGGCGCGCTACCCCCGCGCACCCTCCTGCTGCGTCCCCTCCAGGCGCCCCCCCGCTCCTCGCCAGGCGCACCTCCAGGCGCCCCTCGCCCCTTCGCGCACGGCACCTCGC
This sequence comes from Ottelia alismoides, assembly GCA_037367405.1. Taxonomy (NCBI): domain Eukaryota; kingdom Viridiplantae; phylum Streptophyta; class Magnoliopsida; order Alismatales; family Hydrocharitaceae; genus Ottelia; species Ottelia alismoides. Next base: position 53,578 of record JAZKJV010007918.1, read on the forward strand.
CAGGCGCCCCCTCGCCCCTCGCCCCTCGCCAGGCGCCTCTCGCCCCTCCCCGCCAGACGCCCCTCGCTCCTCGCCTCCTCGCCCCACGGTGCCAACGGCCTCTCAACTCCAGGCCCCAAGGCTACTCGCCCCCAGGCCCCTCACCCCACGGCCCCTGTCCACTCGCCCAAGCGGCCCCTCGCCCAAGCGGCCCCTGTCCACGGCCCCTGTCCTCCAGGCCCCTGCCTCGCCCCACGGCCACTGTCCTCCAGGCCCCTGCCTCGCCCCCAGGCCACTGTCCTCCAGGCCCCTGCCTCGCCCCACGACACCTCGCCTTCCAGGCTCCTGCCTCTGCTCCACGCCTACTGCAGGCGATCGACCATCGGCATCCAGCCCCTGCCCCACGGCCCCTGCTACACGGCCCCACGGCTCCAGTGACCTCTTCGACCTCCTCCTCGCAAAAGACTTTGGCTCTATGTTGATGGTCTTGCACGGATACATCGGAATGGTTTGCTAGTTGCGTATGATCTCTATTTCCTCTGCATACTAGGTCATTATTTGATAATTGCGGTCACCATGACATCTGCTCCTGCGTCTTCGGACTTCAAGCCCCTGTACCCTACTTCATCTATGATGGTACAGGGCACCTCTATCAAACTAAAGGGCTCGGAGAACTATGTACTATGGTCTCGATCCTTTAAAATATTCATTGGTGGCCAACGCAAGATTTATATTCTAACTACCACTCCGCCTGCCGAGACAGACGCCAACTACGACACCTGGTACGTCGACAATTGTCAGGTCATCACTTGGATGACAAATAGTGTTGATCCTAATATTGCATCAAATTTGTTCTACGAAACAACTGCAAAAGAAATGTGGGAGAGTCTTGAGAATACATACTCCCAGAAAACAACCAAATCCAGGCTTTCTGACATTTACACAAGGATTTGGTCTGCAAGTCAAGGAGAAACCTCCTTGATAGAATACTACCGGCTACTAACAGGATTATTTGAAGAATTGCTTATTTTTCAACCTGCATGCTGTGACAAGCAAATAGGTGAACGAGCAGAATGGCAGGTGTACCGTTTTCTCTCAGGCTTACACCCTCGATACAAATATGTTAAAGAGCAATTCTTGACGGCGGCTGCCCTACCGTCTCTTGAAACTATTTTTGGCAGATTACAGGAGCTGGAGACACCCAACCAATCACCTCCTACAGACACTGCTGCTCACTTTGCTGGAGGACGCCCACCTTTCCAAGGAGGACGAGGGCGTACGTTTGGTCGCGGTCGAGGACGAGAACAGGGACGTGGACGTGACTCGGGACGCGGCCGTGGTCGTGATTTTTCTAATGCTCGTTATCCAGCATGTACTCATTGTGGCCGTTGGAACCATCCATCTGACAAATGTTGGGCTACCTTTGGCATGCCCAAAGCTAATAACGCATATGAGGCACCATCTTATGACACGAATTATGATACTATGGAAACTTCACAAGATCAGTCTCTCACAGAGGCTTCAGGATCTTTTACTGCTGCAGAATGCGCTCGTCTTCGCCAGCTCCTTCAGAACCCAGTTACTGACACTACGCATTCAGGCCCTACTGCGACTCTAGCAGCCACCACAGGTACAATTGCAAGTTCTGCCTCCACCTCTACTTCTACCTGGATCATCGACTCGGGTGCGTCAACCCACCTCACAGGAGATTGTAGTCTCCTCACCTCTCCCAGGGATCCCTCTACGGTGAAGCACGTTCGTGTGGCCAATGGAGCCTACTCACCTATCACTGGTGTGGGGACCATGGAATATAGCCCTAAACTTAGGCTAACAGATGTTTACTGTGCTCCTGCATTTCCTCTCAGTCTGCTGTCTGTTCACAAAATATGTACAGAACTCAACTGCCGTGTGATTTTTGATGATTTATGCTGTTATTTTCAGGACATCCGGACGAGACAGATCTTTGGTGGGGGACATGAGAAGAACGGCTTATATTACCTTGATATCCCTTCCAACTCTAGTTTCGCTGGCGCAACCTCCATCTCTGCTGATCCTCTTCTGTGGCATCTTCGTCTGGGTCATCCCTCTGCTAAAGCTCTTTCCTTAATGTTCCCTGAACTGTCCATACTTAAACCCTTCGAGTGTGAGGCATGTCAGTTCGGAAAACATCACCGTGCATCTTTTCCTGCTAGAACTGAACCCCGTCGTACTATATCTTTCTCTTTAATTCATTGTGATGTTTGGGGACCTTGTCCTGTCCGAACCATTGGTGGACATCGCTACTTTATTGTCTTTGTGGATGATTACAGTAGATCATCCTGGGTCTATCTTCTCAAAGAACGCTCAGAAATCAATAAAATTGTAAAAACTTTTTTGCTTATGTCAAAAATCATTTCTCATCGAATATTCAGGTCTTCCGCTCAGACAATGCCTTGGAATTTACTCAACGAGATCTTTCTGATTTCTTTGCTTCCCACGGGACAGTACATCAAACATTTTGTCCTTATACCTCTCAGCAGAATGGGGTGGCAGAACGCAAACTCCGTCATCTTTTAAACATTGCCCGCTCACTTCTCACCCAGATGAAAGTCCCCAAAACATACTGGGGTGATGCTGTTCTCACTGCAGTCCATCTTATCAACAGGATTCCCTCTCTTACTCTCAAAGGCTCTACACCATTTTCTTTGCTTCACCCTAATGATCTTCCCTTTCCTCTACCTCTACGGATATTTGGGTGTGTCTCCTTCGTACACAATTTCCACACCAAAGACAAAATATCCCCTCGTGCGATCAAATGCATTTTCCTTGGTTACTCCTACACTCAAAAAGGTTACAGATGTTATGATCCTGTTGACAGACGATACTACATCTCTGCAGACGTAACCTTCTTTGAGCAAACCAGCTTCTTCACACAACCTGTCACCAATGTCCCTTTACATCTTCCTCCATCACCAAGCATCCATACCCATCGCTCTCAGACCTCAACACCATATGTCCCTCTACCCATACCTCTGCCTCAGGATGATATGCCAGCTTCAACTGTCCCCTCCACTACTGTCCCGGATGATCCCGACAACCTGCCGATTGCATTACAGAGGCAAAAGAGAAAGTGTACCACTTATCCTATGTCTAACTTTACTACTACTGCTGGACTTTCATGCACTGACAAACAATATGCCGATGCACTAATGACTATCTCCATTCCTAAAGATCATCACAGTGCTTTCCAAGATGCAGGTTGGAGACAGGCCATGAATGAAGAAATAGATGCACTCATATCCAGAGGCACATGGGATCTTGTGCCATGTCCTACAGGTATTAAGTCTGTTGCTTGCAGATGGGTCTTCACGACCAAACAATCTCCTGATGGTTCTATTGACAGACTTAAAGGCAGACTTGTGGCAAAAGGATTCACCCAGACATATGGAGTCGATTACTTTGAGACCTTCTCTCCTGTGGCTAGGATGGGGTCCATTCGCACAATTCTCTCTGTTGCCGCTAACAAGAATTGGCCAATTTATCAACTGGATGTAAAGAATGCCTTCCTCTACGGTGATCTCGAAGAAGAGGTCTATATGATGCAACCGCCGGGTTACTCCGTCGAGGGGGAGTATGTATGCCGACTTCGTAAGGCCATCTATGGCCTAAAACAGAGTCCTCGAGCCTGGTTTGACAGACTTACCAGTGAAATCAGCTCTCTTGGTTTTCATAAGACAACATCTGATTACTCTGTGTTTATTAGACGACGATCCACTGGTACTGTGATACTTGCTGTCTATGTTGATGATATGGTGATCACTGGGGACGACGACAATGGAATTCTCGAGACCAAGGCCTTCCTTCAGAAGGTGTTTGTCACCAAGGACCTTGGACAACTCCGGTACTTTCTTGGTATTGAGGTGATACATACTGCAGAAGGATTACATCTATCACAACGAAAATACTGCTTGGATATTCTTACAGAAGTCGGTTTACAAGGATGCAAACCATCTGGCATCCCTGCAGAAGTACAAAAACACGATACATCCACTGATCCTGAGTTTGAAGACACTACACGATATAGAAGCCTTGTGGGTAAACTGATTTACCTCACCGTTACCAGGCCTGATATATCTTATGCTGTAAGCAGAGCCAGCCGACATATGGAGAGACCGCTTTACAGTGATTGGCAGGATGTCCTTCTGATCCTTCGATACTTGAAGGAATCACCAGGGCAAGGACTCATCTATAAGGTCAACGGTCATACTGATATTACTGCTTATGCAGATGCTGACTACGCCAGTTCTCCTGATGATAGACGATCCATTACAGGCTATGCTATGTTTGTTGGTGGTAACCTTGTTTCATGGCGAAGCAAGAAGCAAACCGTGGTCTCCAGATCAAGTGCAGAGGCAGAATATAGGGCAATGGCCCATGCTGTTTGTGAGATTACGTGGCTTGTATCTTTTCTACGAGACCTTGGGTTCCCTGCTACTACTCCTATACCGCTATACTGTGATAACAAGTCTGCTACCTATATTGCCACCAATCCTGTATTTCATGAACGAACGAAGCACATCGAAGTTGACTGTCACTTCATCCGAGATGCAATACGAGGAGGACAGATCGTCACACCACATATCTCTACAGATCTTCAACTTGCAGACGTATTTACTAAAGCATTACCAAAGAAGCGTCTTTTATGGATATCTTCCAAGTTGGGCATGATTGATGGATATGCTCCAACTTGAGGGGGAGTGTTAGAGAATACCATATATTAGTGTTCCTTTATTTACCTCTATTTCCTTATGTATCACTGTTTCCTTATCAACTATTTCCCGATGTAACCCCATAGGGGTATTTATGTAAGTTCTCCTCTGAGCACCCTAGGGTTTAGTCCTATATAAGGACCCCTAGACCTCACAGAATAAACATGACATGGAAATAATATCTCCTACAACCATTTCTGGGTCTTTGGATGGCAGCTTTTGTCCATGTCCCTAAGGATGAAAGTCCAAGTTGGACGCAAAGATGAAGCAATGCATTTTCTTGTGACATGACCAAGATGAGTTTGGTTACGGGTTGTACGATTCAGTTGAGAAGAAGCTGATGAGGAGCAAAGATGTGGTCTTCTCTGAAGATAAACCATTGACGACATCCAGAAGGCTTCTAAGGACTCTCCTTTGAGCAGCTATCAACCAGATGATGTGGAATGAATCTCTTAACAAAGAGCTCCCCATGTGGTGTCAGATGATGTATATGAGCAGGTGCTAGATGTAGAAGATGAGGAGGATGTACCACAGATCTTCACTCTTGATTATGATGATACAGATGATGGTGGGGATGATGGTTGACATGATGATGAGAGCTCTTCTTCTTCTAAGGCTCTCCCACCACAAAGACCCGTGAGGGAGAGGAGACCCTCCACCAGATATTCTGCACATGAGTACATTTTGTTGACAGACAATGACGAGCATGAATGATACGAAGAAGCCTTGCAAGATACAAACAAGGAGAAATGGGTAGAAGTTATAAAAGAGGAAATAAAGTCCTTTCATGACAATCATGCCTTTGAGATTTTCAAGTTACCCAAAGGCAAACGAACATTGAGAAACAAATTGATTTATAGAGTGAAACATGATGAATACTCTACAAACCCAAGTACAAAGCTATGGACATTACCTCTCTTTTCGCTTGTCCCTTCATGACCTCTCTTTTCCCACACTGTGCATGGTTTTGTCCACTTATAACAATAAAAAAAAGAATACATTGTTATAGTCATACTATGAGAAGCAATGAGCTAACAACACTTGTCATTAATTAGAGCTTAAATAGTTTCATATTATTAATTTTTTACATCACATAACATATATGTATTTATATAAATTTTACGAAACATGATTATTATGCCGTTTCAAGTTTTTTAAGAACATTCATACCCCTAACTTTTAAGCAACTTCACTTGTGCTCCTATATTTTTTTAAATAATTCACAATATCATCCTTATGTTGGTATAAAATGAGAGCAGACATGTACTGATAAAAGGTCACTACTATTGATTTTGTAAAAATATAGGAAACACATGCATTCGTATTAAAAATAGGGGCATAACTGTTATTAGAAAAACTTGGAAGGACAAGAGTAAACAAATCCTCGAAAAATATGATGTAGCATTTTTTGTATTTATTTGTATGATATACCGGTCTAACTCGGTTCGATTTTATTGAACCGTACGAACCAAGTCAACAATACAACGGCTCAATCTTTTCCGGATTTTTTAAAATGCTAACATCATCATCGGTTCGACCGATCGATTTTATTGATCCGACCATAAAAACCAATAACTGATACATGTCCGATTTTGATGCTCGGTTCTTTTAAAACCTGGGTAAAAAGCAACCCAACATATCCCTAGACAAGTCCGCTGCGGGATATCTATAGTTGACACATAATTACGTAAGATGGATTAGGAAACAGGTGGCGAGTATGTCTACTAATATTCAAAATCCACCTAAATTGGGAGGAGAATTTCTCCTCAAATTTGAACTCCAATCGAAGAACCGTAAATAGAACACTGGACTCTCTGTGAATTAAAAAAGAGAGTCAAATCCACCTGTATTGTCTCAGCCTTCATGCGGGGTTTGTCATGCTCCCTTCCACCCAACTCTGTAATCCATTATCACTCACTAAAATAAAGAAAGAAACAGGATAGATGGATATAATCTACACAATATTTCTCTTTTCAACCTAAATTCTTCACAAGATCAGACATCCTAATCATCCTGTTACCCAAATGGCTCTGTAACAAACATTAAATCTTTCTATCTATATGTTGAAGACAAAATAGCAGGGGAAAAATATATCTATGAAATCTTCTTGTAATTTTCTGATTACTATCTCCTGCTGAACTACTCTATCTTATTAAGATCCCAATGGCAGCCTCCCCAGGATCTGCTGATATAACGTCATCGCATTCGGTACCGTCGCGACGGCCTGCTCTGACTTAGCCTCTCCTCTTGGCACCATAAACCCTGTTCCCCCGCGAAATCCCTGGTTCATCTGCAATTGAGGAAGGTTCTTACGAAGACCAACCTGGCCTAGTAGTCCTAAGCAGAATCCAGGTGGTGGTTCAACCGATCTTCCTTCTCGTGAGAAGGATGCAGGAAGAGACGGTTGCGCATTGAATCGTGGATTGGTCAGCCTGCTGAAACTGTGTGAGTGGATGTTAGAATGTGCTGATGTCGCATGGCTGCTACTGCTGCCACTCCTAGCAACAGGAACGTCATGGTTGTGTCGGCCCTCGTATGTTGTGATCACTGACTTCAGGTCGTGCGATGCGCGCTCGACATGTTTCCTCACATTGCAACCTGCACTTGTGCACTTGTAGTAGCTCCTGCATTGCCAGAAGGATTGCTTAGATTCATGTCAAGTTTACGAGAATTCGCAATGGTGATGGTAAACTTCCAAGAGAAAATTTTACCTAGGATTTGGATTTCCTTTCACAACTTTCTGTCCATACTTGCGCCATCGATACCCGTCGTCCAATATATCCACCTCACTTGTCGTCTGAACCACAATTCTCGGCTCGCGGGATGTTCTTGATGAGGGATTCAAGTCCACTAGTGAAGTGTCCAGCCTTCTGTTCGCATAAAACGATCATATTAGACTATGAATTATACAGACATAATAAGTTGGTTTGTATAAAAGAAAATTATTGCAAACCTTCTTTTCGACTCGAATTCATTCTCATCTATGTCCTCATCTATAGATCCACTCCCGCGATTTGCTTGATCGGTTTCTTCGTCTTCGAGCGACAACGCAGATGATAAATGAACGGTATTGGAAGATTCAAAACAAGGTATTGATTGTACCATTGGAACGTATGATGATGCTTCCGTTCCATCACTACCTCCAGTAGCCTCACTCAGCATTGTCAGTTGAGCTGGAGCTGGATTTTCTATGCAGTCGATCTGCTGCAGATGGGATGCTAAGAGTATCGTGCGTCGGTTTGGAGGCGGCTTAGGGTGGTTGTGGACACCTTTGTAGATTACGTCGGTAATGTGGCCTTCCTGTGACCGCTCGATCTTCTTCTTAGATGGACAGTTGGGGTGAGTGCACTTGTAGTAGCCACGAGGAAAGTCGCTTCCTTTCACTTGTTTCTGCCCGTACTTCCGCCAGTTGTATCCATCGTCTGCTGGCTGGCTGAGAGAAACTGAGGAGATCTCCATCTTCTGCTCCTCTGTATCAGGCAGCACGTCATCCGAAGGAGACCGTGCATCGACGTCATTGATTCCGGCTTGGTTTTGATGCTGCTGGTGCATTGGTAGCTGCTGTATCAGTAACGGTTGTTGGTGAAAGGAGAGATGCTTAATTAGAGATTGATATACTGTAAGAGAACAAAACTAAAAAGATGGATCTTTTTTTGGTTAGGCTATCCTAATTGCAGGAGATTATGATCTCTCTTAAGAATGATAAGTACATTACTTGGTTAATCGCATCGTGAGAGTACGATTCACTAGTCCCCAGGGCAGGCTTAAAGGTGAAAAAATCGCTATCTATGTCGTCAATTAACACATCTTTAGCAGTGATTCCTTGTGCAGATATCGAGCCGTATCCGGTGTATTGTCCCTGAAGAAACTTTCCAGTTGTAGGAGAAGGTTGGGTCTGCTGAAACAAAAAACAGATTGAGAACTAGTGAAGTGAAACTATGATTTTTATTTACGAAATAACCACTAAAAAGATCGAGATTACAAGAAGAAAAAAAATAAAAAAAACGTTTAAATGGTTTGCTAAAATATTATTTACATCAGATTTAGATCATTTATGGGATTTTCCGAAGTATTTGCAAATTTGATAATATAAAGAGTGTGCAAGTACTATAAAAACCTTGATCTCCCAACCATGCTGGATCATATTATTAAAAAATTGGAATTTACCAACTCCAGATTTCTGGAAGAACTGGTCATAGTGATGTCTCAAAATTTTACAGTCTTAGTATAAGGTGGTTACATTATGATCACATCAGCCACTATGTCTCCTAAACCAACTGTACAAGTAGAAGGAATAAACTCATCTGAGAGCTTTTCAATTCTAAAAGAACAAATGCCTATGGCAACCATGATATAATAGCAAAATTAATATATTTTAGACCTTAATAAGTTACTGCAACATCAATTTAAAAACAGAGAACATGAAACAAAGCCCTACCAACGAATTCAAGAGGAAGATTGGAGATTCCAGCAAAGTTGTAGGACTGAGACCAGGAGGAATCGTCACATAAGGAGACGGCAATCCTGAAGTCGACGAGCTGAAATTCCCCGACTTGATTCTTGCGGTGTTGAGCTTTGGAGCATCAAACCCAGCTCTGGCTGCTATCCTCTCCCCAAGCCCACCTCTGGAGCTCCTCTTACCAACACCCAACTCGTTGCTCCTCGCAGAAGAAGCATTACCAACTTCATGCCAACCATTTTTCTCGACATAATCCTCGGAAACACTATAGTTCTTCTCATGTAAAGGCATCGCATGTAAAGTTTCTAATGAGAAATCAGAGATGGGTTTGCAACCCAAGTCTTCAAATAGACAATTTGACAGGAAAGAACGAGGGCTGGGGTTCAGAAGAGCCCATTCACGAAGAACAGCAATGCCGTCATCCATCTCTGCAGAAATTTCAGAAAATGGAAGGTGACCCACATAATGTCTCTCTTCTTCGTAGAAAAATTGGTCATAAAAGACAAGTAATTACCAGATGATTGGATCGTTGCGTGATTAATTTCGAAGAAAACTGGCCAAAACCAAGCAACTGTTCCTATGAACTGCGGAGATAACCGAAAGCCACGAATAGGGAAAATACAAACAAAACTAAAAACTGCAACTTTGAGTGGATTTAAAAGAACTGAATCAAATAACTTTGGTGAACACTGAACCAAATTATCAAATGCTAAGGAGAAACCAACAAAGGGAAAAAGAAAAGGCACTGCAACTTTTACGGGATTCGAGCAAACCCAAAGCACAGAGCCATATGTTTGACACCAAGAAAGCTACCAACTTGGGAAAATAAACAGGAATAAACAGACAGCAAAAGCAAGAGAGAAAGGGACCCAAAGCAAATGATTGGGACTTTTCTGGGAGTTGGGGCAGAGCCTCAAACAGAGGGAGGGACTGATCAATCAATCAATCATCGAGGACTGGTTAGTTCTCCTCCAAATGCTAAAACATTAGGATATCTTCAGCAGGAATATAAAGGCGGAAACTATATGAAGAGAGAGGGAGAGGGCTCTCTCTCTCTGCATGGCAATAACTCCCCACTGCAACCTGGCAGTGCGTGAGAGAGAGAGGGAGTGCGTGAGGATGGTAAGTTTGACTGGAGGACCAAGAGATTGTTGAAGGATTTTGTGGGGGAGGAACTGTCTCCCTTGTTCTTATCTTGCCCACACTAGTGTCCTTGATACAAAGCTCATGTGTCACTTTCTCTTGTGTTGGTCTCCGTCTTTTTGTTTAAATTTAGGAAACAAAGTAAGTAGTCACAATTTCTTAGGCAACTCCCACTTTCCCTTTCTCGAGTTTCCCAACTATTTGCTTTGGACATTTAAAAACTGTTGTCTTTGGGTGCAACTCAAATTCATTGTTGTTGCATACTCTCTCTAAAAAGAATTTAAACCATCCTTTTATCTAGATATGGTATATGGTTATTATGGGCATGTTTGTTTTAGTGGCTAGTGTTACATTCGCTTGGTATCAAGTTTCATGGTTGTTTGACTGTTCTAGATGAGTGTTTTGTAGCCAATGTTCTTATCGGACATTTGTGCATTTTGCGGATTCTTATAACTATAAACACTTAATCAGAAAACACACATGTAAAGACTGCTAAGTTTTTGAGATGTGAGGTTTGTAACAGGCGTTCTTGTTAGACATACTTTCGAACTACATATGACATGCAAAGATGAGCTAGCATCAAGTTTCATGTTTGTTTGAGTGTTCTAGATGAGTGTTTTGTAACCAACGTTCTTATTAGAAATTTGCGAATTACGTGCATTCCTATAGCTATAAAACGCTTGACCACATAACACACGTGTAAAGAATGCCGAGTTTTTGAGATGTGAGGTTTGTAACAGACCTTCTTGTTGGACGTAATTGTGAACTACATATGAGATGCAAACATCGGCTAGGCGTCAAGTTCCATGTTTGTTTCAGTGTTCTAGATGAGTGTTTAACCAACGTTCTTATTGGACATTTGCAAGTAGCGCGGATTCCTATAACTATAAAACACTTGACTGGAAAACGCGTATGTAAAGACTGCTGAATTTTTGAGATGTGAGGTTTGTAACCGTCATTCTTGGTGGATATATTTGCAAACTACATATGAGATATAGTCCAACAAAATCTTACAGTGATGAAACGCTTGTTTGTAAAACATGCAAGTAAAGATTGTTTGACTGTGAAACACATGGATAGTGTGAAAAGGGAAATGGGTGTTCTATCTCCTTGTACTTGTCACTAAAAATATCCCAAAAATGTAAAATAAAATATTTTTGTCTCTATTATATTTTTATCTGTTTTTGTAAATTTCTACAATTTTTTGCTAATTTTTATGTATTTTTAAATTCCAAAATACTCCAAAACATAAGGTAATTAAATAGGACAAATTGTTTTGAGAATTAAAAATATAAAATAAGTCCAAAATTTCTCAAATCTATTTTTAATATACAGTAAAATGTATATATATAAATATAGAATATAAAGCTATTTTTTATAATTTTGAAAATATTTTCTGAATTTTTTAGGTTAGGAGGTTTTTATTTTTTTTAATTTTCTTTTGATATTATTTTGTGATTTTTAGTATGTAACTATATTATATAATAATATATATCATATATTTTTTTGGAATGTTTAAAAGTGTTTTCCTATTTTTTGTATTTTTATCTCTAAACTGGGAATAACTAGTTCTTTTATGATTTTTAATAAATGGAAAATAATAAGTAGATGTTATATAAAATGCATGGCAAGAACAAACATAATTTCCCACATTTAATTAAATTTTCCATTAATTTACATGCATGAGAGCTATTTAATCCAAAATAAAATGTTTAAAATTAATTACAAGATGCTAGCAGGGGGTATATTTGCAATATAATATAAAGTAGATGGGGTACATGCAATATATCCCAAAGTTTTGAACTGAATACACAAAATTTAAGACTAAACCTAAATAACCAAACCTGAGGGGTCTAGCTGTAAAATGGTCAACTCACATGGGTTGCTACTTGAGCTAACTTTGCACTAGACCTAGATGTAATTTCCAAGACAGACAGGAACCCAAGTGCAAATTTTACAAAAAAATATATAACATGAATAAATATTTATAGGACTAATATTTAAATACAAAAGAGACAGGGGTTACTAAGTAATTTACCTCTTATACATGCGCGATCGGAAGGTGGAGTGGCATCCACGTGGCAGATCCAACATCTCTAGTGGCATACTGCTTCATTTGATTTCGATGACCCAGATCAGATCCGGGTCGCGCTTCTAATCGGACGACGATGGATGGTCCTGGAAGAACACTTGAAGAACAGTTGTGCATTGGGCTTAGATCAGTGATTCCTTCTCTGCTCGGCCTCCTCCTCCTTTGCTGAGAAGATCCACTCCTTCTTGGGGCTCTTGCACATCAATAGGATCCTTCAAGGGCGTCCCGGGCTCGTCGGAAGAGCCTTGGATCATTGGCCGACTGGAGATCTTGTTATAACATTGGGATGGAGCTTCATGTGGTGTTCATGTTCGCAGTCCTACACCAAAATGTTATGGGAGGCGGGGGCTACCTCTACGACCCTCTACTAAAGCTGAAAGTGCACAAGGTGATGAGGTGATGGGACTCTAACAAAGGAGGCGGAGGTGGAGTTTGGCGACCTGATTTTTGTGGGATAAGGGGAAAATAGAGGGCAAATGCAAAGAACTCTATAGGGAAGAGAATTGGGGCGAACAGGATGCGAATGAATTCAGTACACTACGAATTTGGGTGCTAGAACCTAATGCTCAGGTGATTTGATTTTTAAAAATTACGCTACAGAGATGAAGTCCGGTGAACTTGGATATGTACCTCCACCTCTTTCTATGCCAAGAAGGTCTGAAAATTGACCTGTTGTCACCAAGAATTCAATGGAAGGGTCCAACTGGGGTTAACGAGGCACAAAGGAGATCAAGAGCAAAAAGGAAGGCCAGATGGGGTTCTTATAGGAGTGTGTTCCAGCCAAAAAGGCAAAGAGATGGGATGCAGCTCGAAGGAGGTAGGTGAAGATGCGATCATGGGCATGGATGTGGGACGAGAGGGCTACAGTAAGGTGGTGGTCTCGAGAGAAATGGGGAAGAGGCGAAGGCATGGGAAAATGGTGAAAATGGGGCTTTACATATTTCTACTGGAAGGGGGGGAGGTCGGATATTTAATTGAGCGGTCAACAATCCGCACCCCTTGGTTGGTCCACGTGAACCAACCAGGAAAAAGATTTGAAAAATACTTTGTTAACTATAATAAAATAGAAAAGTATTTATTTAATATTTAGTGAAAACATGAAAGATACTTGTAATTGTATGTAGTATTTTATTATTATTATTATTATTTATTTTTAGAATGTAATTTATAACATGTTAATATTGACATGTGTATATATATAAGTAAATATACTTGTATTTCATGTATTTTAATTTTATTTTGTATTATTTTATATTTTATTAATTTATATATCTATAATTTATTTTAATATATATTTAGTTATTTCTATTATATTTTTTATGAGTTTATTTATGCACTTAAATAATTATGTATATATAATATATATGTATATATAAGTACACTTCATCTATGTATTAAAGTAGCTTATTTATTTTGATGTATTTTTAATGGTTTTATTTTAATTTTATTATGTACATATATTTTAAATAGTATTTAAAAAATATAAAAATATAAGAAAGTGAAAAATTGTAAGTATAAATATATCGAACATTATATACATTTATACTCCATAATGAGAGCTCAAATCAAACTTTTGCATCTTGACTCTGAATTGAATGAAACCAGCTTCATTAAATAGCTAGTTTTTTATGAATAATAAAGGTAAGTTTGGTGAATTTTGAGTTTGTATGGAGAAGATACATGTTTGCAAAGTTTCCTTTGTGGCTTTTTATTTTGTGTGTTCCCGACACATTGTGTATTATTTCTTAGCGAAATCAATTTTATATTATTCTTTGTATTTTTATGCATAATATTGATGTTCAAAGTTTATTTATTTGAAGTGTAAAAATAGAAAAATTAAATAGGTCCCAAATTGTTATTATTGGTCTATATGGTTAATGTTTACGTGTTGTAATTTATGTACAATTGGTTGCCATATCTCCCCCTACTTTATTCATTGTTGACCAAGTCACCACGATGACTGGACCTTAGAGGCTAGGGTCACTCAGTGTCTTTGACACTTTATTCTTTTTCTTTTCTTTTCTTTATTCTTTTATTTTGACAACAAATACAATATTGTGCACACTATTTATTGTGAATTATTGAGTGTTTATTTTCATAAATTAATATATATATGTATACACACACAAGCAATTAGCTAGGGATTTAAGGTCGTTGAAAAAATAAAGGTGATGAAATGGAGATTCATTACTCACATATACTTGCCTTTGCTAGTCCCTAGTAAACACTTATGAAATAAGTACAGAAAATAAAAATAAAGAAAAGAAAAAGAAAGAACTTGAAATAATTTTTAACTTTTAATCTTATCTTGTTAAAATCAAACTTTGGAGCTCTATTAAGACCTTTTTATTCTTGGTGTGTTTGGAACCGTATTGAGGTTAGGAACTGTAACACAAGAGCTCATAGGTCCAATAATCTTATCATTCAGTTCCATTCACATCTGGACAGAACCATCCTCTCAGCCGCATACTCTTACAACCTTGAAATGATAGAACAGTGTGTCTGAAATTTCAGCTCTTCCCAGACAGAAGACTGAACTATAAAGGAGTGTGCTCATTTGGTAACTCATACTCATAGAGATAGAAATTCCATTCTAAGGTCAAGTACTGCTAGTATTTACACTCGAAAGGGAGGGGGAGAAGCTAGAAGAAATGGGAAAAGAAGCGGGAATAAAACAGTGTAGCCTTCACTCCTCTGTGAAGCCCGGTCAGGGTAACCAAGACTCCACCAAGAAGCATGCTTTTTCTGGAAGCTCAATGTTTTTGTAGAAATTTTGGTGTAGGCTTCTTTTTGGATTTTTCTTTAACTTTGCATTGCTCTGCATTCTTGTTTGTGTCCCAACAGATATAGAGTCTTTTGGTCTGTCCATGTTTTAGGGTCTTGGAAAAAGTTACACCAGCTAACCATTCCTCATCTGAATCATTGTCTCAATCCAATCTCCAGTCATTAGATATCATGTCTACCAGAAGAAGTGGGTTGGAGTAACAATTTCGACAATCCCCAAGAATTGTTCTGAGCCACCTTGACGAAGCGGCCTATTATCATCTCGACTTAGACTTCAAGATCTTACAATAATCCAATTGGGATTAGCTAAGTGTTAAGTGCGAGGTTTCTAGTCAAGCCAATGTCACTAGAGTCATACGGATAATATGAAGTATTAAAATTAGACACAATGAATCAACTCATGAACATAGTCTCATGGAACCTAAAGAATTAAGTCAAGGTAACATGATACATCCTAATTCCTGTCCTCCTAAAATTAAGTGTATTAAGGTCAAGACTAAGATCCAATATTCAGACTTTATTTTCGATGCAAATGTTATGTACAATGCAAGAAAATATTTTTACGAAGCAATTTTCTGATTTTAAATTTTTTTATGAATTTTTAGGAAAAAAGGTTTTGTAAAACTTTATGCAAATTTTTGAAACATTTTGCAATTTTTTATGGGTTTTGATTTTTAAATTTTTAGGGGTTTTTTAATAAGGGTTAGTGAAAGAAATATGTGCAAGTATTTACTTGGGACTGTATCGGTATTTACAAGAAGAGGTTTACAGAATTTACACTAGGTATTTACAGAAGTTTTAGTTAGTTGCTATTTATGGGTTTTTATACCATGATTATATATATATATATATATATATATATACAGAGTTGTGTTCAAGTCATTGTTCCTCATAATTATGTACAAGGTTCTGGAAAATAATTTGAAAATATTTTGATAAATGTTTTTGCAAACTTTGTTTTTAAAATATTTTTTACAAATAATCTTGCAAATATTTAAAAATTTGAAAATCATTTTACAAAGATTTTTCAAAATATTTTTACAATCATTTTTCCAAATCATTTGCAAACTAGATTTTCAAAAAATGTATTCAAACAAACGAAACAAGTTTTTGCAAAAATTTGAAAAAGATTTTTATAGAGGTTTGAAAACATTTCACTAATGTTTTCCAAATGATTTTCAAAGTATTTTTCAAGATAATTTACAACTATTTTTCAAATTATTTTGTAAATCATTTTAAACCAATTTATTAATCATATTTACCAATAATTTTTCAAAAAATCTATACATATTTATAGTGTATTCTTTATAGCTGATTAATTGTATATTCTGATTTATATAGTATATTAACCTTATTTTTGAAAATAAGTAAGTACGAGTTATGGATAAAGTATATACAACATATATACCACCCCCATACTTGGCTTGAGCGATGCCTTCATAGGTTAGAGAGAAAAAGGAAGACATAACTCGTGCTAAGTATAAGGAAGTCTATAATACAACAACTAAAGAATGAGAAGTCGGTCATCCCCCCCATAGTTAGGATCAATTAATCGTAATTATTGTAGTCGATATACAAAAATGGGGATGATTGAGAATCATAATGTACGAAATCAATGCACTCAGCTTGTTCCCCCATACTTAATGTAAAATATCCCTGTGTATAGACAGAAGGTCAAAAATCTAGGGACAAGTGAGAGAATGAATAATGAATTACCTGAGGACACTTACCCCCTATACTTACGATAAGCATATCCTAAGTATAGCATGGATGAATGTGATGAGGGCAATATGGAAGAAAGAATTGGAAGAATGAAAACGAAAAGAAAAAATCTAGTCAAACACATTTTGAGGAGCATTGTCCAGCTCCACTAAAGATGTTGAAGTTCTAAATTTATCATCAAAAATAACTTTTACAGAGTCAAAAACAACCAGGAATGTATCATGCTCTAAGTATGTCTTCAACAACTAGAAGTTGACAATGAAACGTTGTACGTCAACTGACAATTCTGATATCAAGACACTTCCATTGTCACATACAGTCTTGACTCTATAGAACTATGTCCATTTGCTCTTTAATTTTCATGGGAAGATCTTCAGTTTCACGTCAAACAATCACACTTTTTGTCTAGATTCGAAGGTCTTTCATTAGATATGCTTATCATGTCAGCGTTTGACCTTCTCTTTGTACATCATGTTCTTGTCATATGCATAATCTCTGAATTCCAAGAGTTCACTCAGATCCAATTTTCTATGTTGAACACCTTTCTGTGAGACGAGGCTGCAGATATTCACTGCCCAAAGTGACTTGTGAAATCCAGAAACACGTGGCATGACTTCCCATAGACAAGACGATAGGGCGACATGTTCAAAGGAGACTTGTAGGTCGTTATGTATGTCCAAAGAACTGTGTTCAGGAGTTGTGACTTGTTATTTCTATCTAGCCACACAAGCTTCTGCAGATTCTTCTTGATTTATCTGTTGGACCATTTCATCAAGCCATTTGACCATGGATGATAAAGAGGTGCAACTCAGTGATTGATGTTATACTCCTTCGTTAATTTCTTCACCTCTTTTTGATGAAGTGACTACCTCCATCTAAAATCAGAATTTTTGAAATTCAGAACCATGAGATGATATTGTCCTTCAGGAATCTGCAGACAGTTCTGCTATTTGCAACTCGAGTTGGAGTGGTTTCCACCCCTTGACTTACATAATATATGACAAGAATGAATGTATTCGAAGCCTTGGCTATTAGAAAATAGACCCATGAAGTCGATGCCCCACGCATCAAACACATTAGATATCAGGATCTATTTGAGGGGTATAATGTTTTTAACACTAAGAGTTTTTCCATTTTCCGGGAGTTGGTGTAGGCTCTCACATATTCATTCACATCCTTGAAGAGTATGAGCCACCAGAGGCCACACTGCAGTATCGCCGCTGCATTTCTACTCCCAGAATTGTGTCCACCATATTCGAGCTTATGGTAGTACTTGAGGACACTTGTGTACTCCTCCTAAGGAATACACCAACGCCAAATACAATCAACTCCTTCCCTGAACAAGTATGGGTATTCCCATTAGTAAAAATGGATATCAAATAAGAACTTGTCCTTCTTGGTCTTCTCCTAATCATGTGGAATTACTCTAGAGATGAGGTAGTTTACAATATCGGCATACCATTGAAGAGACCCAATGCTAAGGATGGATTCATCGGGGAAGATATCTGTGATCGGCGCACTTCACAAGTGAGTATCTTGGCTTTCAATTCTGGAGAGGTGATCTGCCACCACATTTTGAATTCCAGGAAGTCAAATTCTGAGAGGAGAAGGATCCATCTGAGTAGACATGATTTAACAATCTTTTTCTACTGCAAGTATTGAATGGTAGAATGGTCAGTGAAAACTATGACTTTAGATTGAAGAAGGTAGTATCTAAACTTCTCTAAAGCGAAAACTACTACCAGAAGCTCTTTCTCTATGACTATATAATTTAACTGTGATTCATCCATAATCTTGCTGGTATAGTGAATAGAATAGGGCAACCTATACCTTCTTTGTCTTAGAACATTCCCAACTACAAAATCAGATGCATTTGTCATTATTTTGAAAGGAAGAGACCAATCAGGTGGCTGCAGGACTGGAGCTTGAGTGACTAGATATTTCAGCTGATAAAATGATTGGAGAACCTGCTGATCGACAATGAACTTGGTCTCCTTGCGAATCAACTCAGTGAAAGGCCAGGTAAGCTTATGCTTAAGTCCTTGATGAATCGACGATAGAAGCTAACATGCCCTAGGAATGATCTCACATTCTTTGCATTCTGAGGTGGCTTGAGTTTAACAATCACATCCACCTTTACTGGATCGACCTCCATTACACGCTTGGAGATGGCATGGCCTAGATAATTCCTTCTGTAATCATGAAGTGGCTCTTTCTCCACGATAGCGCGAGATTTACTCCGCAATACTTCTACAGTACTATATCTTGGTAATGAAGACAAGAATCAAAACGGTCGCCATAGATGGAGAAATCATCCATGAAGACTTCAAGAAAACTCCCAACCATGTCGGTAAAGATGGCTAGCATGCACCTTTGGAAAGTGGATGGAGCATTACAAAGTCCAAAGGGCGTTCTTCTAAATCATAGGTGTCAAACGTGCATGTGAAAGTTGTCTTCTATTGGTCTTCAGGGGTGATCGCCACTTGGTTATACCAGGGGTACCCATCTAGAAAGCAGAAGCATTCTTTCTCTACATGTCTCTCGAGAACTTGATCAATGAATGGCATAGGGAAATGATCCTTCTTTGTTACTGAGTTCATACGATGGTAATCAACACACAACCGCCAAGATGTCGGTACTCATGTAAAGATCTCCTCTCCTTGATCATTTTTCACCACGGTGAGCCCTGGTTTCTTGGGAACTACTTGTAGTGGGCTCACCCATTTGGAATCAGAGATGTGATAGATGAAAAATTCCTCACATCACTTCGTGATTTCTTTCACAACATTAGGTTTAATCTTCTTTGAAATTATTGGGATGGCTTGCAGTCTTCTTATAGATAGACATGGTGTGAACATAAACTTAGATTTATACCTCGAAGATATGAGACTTTCCAACAAGGTTCGAAATCTCGATTTCATTTTGGTCCCCTCGAAAACTGAAATTTTGAAGAAATTTAAACCATTTCAGTAGAAATGTCGAAAATGGTTTAAAAACTATTTTGGGCCACTTTTTCGCAAATTGAGATCTTCCAAATTCTTACAACAATAATCAACTTACAAATACACACTTAGATCACAAATATTGCTTATATACATCCCTTATATCGCACATACTAGTCATATCAGCCAAGTCGATGTTAATGTTTATTCTTGGCTGATATATACTGGAAATTGATATCATCCAATCCAAGATCTTAAAACAACAAAAGCTTACAAATACACACTTGTATCGCACAATATCACACCATATCAGTCATATCAGACATATTGTTGAGCTGATTGATAGATACTAGAAACGGAAATCAAAATAACTAAGCTAACAACAATTTGAAGATGTCTTTTGTTCATAAAAATAAATGAGCATTTTGATTCTAAAATGTAGATAGTGATTAATTAAACAATATTTTGTTCATAGAAATAACTATCGTGGACAAATTTCTAATGAATTAATTACAGACTTTCAATAAAGATGCATCTAATAAATGATAAACGAATGAAACAAACAAGTTATATCAAATATATAGAAGTTAAAGAGTTGTTTCATCTCTATTGCTTAAATCCAAAGGAGAGGAAGCTCCCCTAGTTGAATAATGTCGTATGTACTCCACCCCCCCCCATCGCACTATACTCTACCAAACGACGGTCTTGCTGCCCGATCAGCAAGCTGGGGGAGCGGGGAGGGGGCTAGGGGGGCCCAGGTTGGCCCCCCTTGTAGGGATGCCGGGGCAGCTCCCCTCACCCAAAGTAAAATATATAAATCATTATGTGTTTTAATATGTGGAATAAGTAAATTAGTAAAATCAAGCTCATATAGATAATATCATTGATATACATAGACATCGACGAAATTTCACCGATGTCGATCAAAATCGAGGAAATTTTGTACTGAAACCCATGAATTTCAATCGAAATGGATCGATATGTCGAAATATCATCCGAATTTTGGTCAAAATATGGGAAGTCGACATATATAGGGGTTTCAATACACATGACCTCTTTAAATCGAAATTTCGACGAAACTTCATGAAATTGCAATCCATGGTTTCCAACTAAGTGCCTTGTGGTTCTCTTCTAGAACCTCGAGAAGTCAAGATTCTTGATCCAAGGTTAGCATGCTGCTAATGATGAATGGATACATATGTTCTTCACCCGCAAGGAATGCATACTTCAGACCTACTGAGAGCGGTTTGAGTTCTGATGATTGTTGAGCTTTCTCTACAGCTACTTCAGAAACGGTGCTGGTAGATGGATGATCATCTTGATTCAATAGGGTGTTGTCCACCTCTGTCACTCTTGGATCTGAAATAAATGTGCCGAACATATCTGCAATGAATTTTTCATTTTCGATCTGGTCTGAATCTTCTTTGAACATGCTGATCAATGATTCTGATTCTGACTCAATCTTCTAGTTGGCAAGAAAGCATGAATTGATTGTATTGTCCATGTCCTCATCTAGAGAGAGAATTTCTTGTGTCAGAATATTATCTGAAGATATTTGTTGATCGTTGATGTCCATAATGCTACAATCTTTTGTAGCTAATTATGGCTTCCCTGTATCAGATGCGACTTTAGGCTCACTGACCATATCCATGGTGACTTTGTTGGAGATGGAGCGGAATGTGATCTTTCCAGACCCGTAGTCGGCGACTGCCTCAGCTTTGCAAAGGAATGGTAAACGTAGAATGATGAGGTTCTGGAGTAATGGTATAGGTGAGTCCCTGACCAGGGCTACAAAATCAACTAGAAATTTCATGTTCTGCATAGTTAGGATAATGTCCTCCAACATACCTCTAGGCCTCTTCACAGATCGATCTGCGAACTACAAGATCATTCTTGTCGACTTAAATGCTCCACGCCCAAATTCTTGCTATAGTGAGGAAGACATGAGGTTTATTGAAGACCCGCTATCAAGAAGAGTATGCTTAAAAAATTGGTAAAAAATCTAGCATCTGATATTGGGTGCTCCCTTGTCTATCTTTTTCTATGAGAGGTCACTGATTATATTGACTGTGGCCATGGTCAAGATGTTTTTTTCTCCTATGTTGTGCATGTTCTTGTAGTTCGGACGCTTGGAGGTACATGCTTATTTTAATCCTTTCTTGATAGTTGGCATATGGTTCACAACCTTCTAGAGTGGCATCTTCAAAACAAGATTCTCAATAATTTCAACCACTCCAAGGTCGGACAATTAAGTTTTCAAATTTTCAAAATTTTTGTATTTTTCATACCATCGGGAAACATAATATTCATAGAAGAAAATTCAATGTTCTTAATTATAGACTTATTTAGAGAAGGTTGGCTAAAGGATGTGCTGCCATTTAAAATAGATAAAAATTTATCAACATCAGCTTAGGCTTCGTCGGGCTATTCTGGATCGATTGTTGATGTCGGCTCCTCCAAAGATGATCCTTCGGGGCTTCGACTCTTCATTTCTTTTTGTGAAATTTTATTTTGCTGATTTTTTGTATATTTTTCTCTTTATGGTGGTGGTGGTGAACTAATGCTACTCCTCCATCATCTTCTTCCACACTCGGCTATGTTGCTTGATATTTTGATGCAGAAGATGACTTCTCAATAGATGCCTTCTTCCCCTTAGCAGTGGTTGATGGTTGTAATGTTCCCGCTCTTGAGAGTCACAACATTAGACAACACATTATTTGAAATACCTGACTTGGTTGGATCTGCATGGACATCACAAGCTGCCTATTCTTCACTCTTGAATTTATTGGAGTTCACATCAACCTGCTTTGAGATTGGAGTTTCGGTGGTAGTGAGGTCGTCGATCTTCTAGGACATCTCTGCTAGAACTTTGCAAGTTAGGCCAAAGAGTCGAGCATTGGGTTCATAGGAGTGGCCTCGGATGAATCAGCATGCTGACCACGTTGACTATGGTACTGTTGAGGTTACTAGTAAGAATATTGTTGGTTGTGGTGAGGAGGAGGGAGTTGTTGCTGATGAAATTGCCGAGGAAGAGGATACTTGCTATGAGGAGTAGCCGCGTAATTGTGACACAATTGGAATTGGTGGTACGACATCTGCTGGAATTGCTAATTCTGCCTTCAAGTGTTCTGATATTGTAGAGGCTAGTGCTACAGAGGTTGCTTGACTGGACAAACCTCCCATCCTGATGCTGGTGATACGATCGAATGGCCGAAGATTGGCCCCGTTGCTGTCTGCCTAGACGAGCCAATTGGGCACCATTATTCTAGATATTGTTCACCTCTTAGATGATAGGTGGCGGTGGTGGAGAGAATGGATCATAAGAAGGACATTGAAGTTCTTGGCGGTAGAGGATAATCTGTTGAGACAACGATAACGACTGGTCAAGTGCCCGTACGTAGTATACATGTTGGACCTAAGGTTGACCTACACTCAATTGAGGTTATTGTGGATATGATGGTTTCTTCTGCTCAATGGAAGTGATGGCAGTCAGTTTCACAGATTGTACGCCATTGATAATGCTCATAAGAAGCTCCAACTACTTTGTAATCTGATCCAACGTGTCTAGGTAATGGGTCCTCTGTTCGATCACTGATAATTTCTCCAAGTACTATGATCGCTTTTCAATAATATCAATGTTGGATAGGGGACTCCTAATGATGTTGAGATTGGAGCTCTCGTCCCTATCTTGGTCACTAGATGCCACCATATTGATAGGCTTGTGGTGGGGTTGCAGTTTTCGTTGATAGATGTGGGATGAGGATAGAGTGGACTCTCCTTCGGCCATCTCTTTAAAAATCTTCCAAACAACATCGTCATACTTATCGAAGTGTGAGCCACTACATGTGACATCTACTAACCTCTAGCTCTCATGAGTGAGACTTCCAAAGAAATATTGGACCAAGCTGGTCCGAGAAAGGTCGTGGTGGTGGCACTTCTCCTGTAAACCACAGAATCTCTCCCAGGCTTTATGTATTGACTCATGCGGGTCTTGAGAGAAATTACTGATATGTGCTCGCATTTGATTCAGACGACCAAGTGGATAATATTTCTGGTGGAATGCAGACTTTAGTTCCTCCCAAGAATTAAAACCTTCCTCAGATGGTTGATCCAATAGAGAGCCTTATCATGAAGGCTATAGGGGAATGCGGCCATTTGACTACACCTAATGGGATGTTTTGGGTAGTGAGTGGTGTGACATTTGCGAGAGAATTACTGAAGATGGATGTAGGGCTCTCATTTGTATTCCAATGGAATGAATACATAATAGCAAGAAACTGCATCTTGAGCTCGAAATGTCCATCGACTAGAGGGATCTATATCATCTCCATCATTTGGCCAACGCTAGGGTTGTAAGTTTCTTTGAGAGAAGGCTTATGCCTCTGTCTCCTCGGCTCATCTATGGGTCCTCCACAGTGTCCATCTTCATCTTCATCATTACCTCCTCATCCTCCTCCTCTTATGTCCTCTCTCTCTCCCCTCAGATAATTAAGAATTTCTTGTAAAGCAACATGGGCAAGGGCATGATCTGTCAACTGTTGTTGGATGGTCTAGATGGATGCAAGAAGTTGTGCATTGATAGTGTTTTGATCGGGCTATCCCCGATCCTGCTAATTCGACCCCTTTCCCTTTCCTTGAGGAGCCATCTCCGAAACGGACTTAAAGGATATGATCAGCATGGGGTCTAGTATTGGTTCTGCACAGAAAGTTGTATCATGTTCAAACTGCAAAATTGCAACACCAGGTGAAATGGATGATCTATAATTAGGGTCAATTTCAGATGGTTGTAAACGGAGCTTTTGATATTGACTGAAATCGATCTCCATCCACAAGGGGCAAATAGCGAGACAAGAATGATCCCCGTTTATTGAAATAAAGGAAGAAGTCAAGGAGTTTGGAGATCAGTTCACAAGGTCTAGACCAAGATCTTGGGACTCGCCTCAAATTATTAAAGATGTTGAATTCATGGAATTGATGTGGGTATCGATGAGGTCCCAACTAAACCATCCATGAGACGGCATCTTTGAGAGCAGTAGAGTAGATGAGTAAATGGATATGGTGATGAACAATTAGATGAAGAGGAAAGTAGAAGAAGGCTTACAATTTGCAGGATACTAAGAAATATAAATAGATGAAAAGAAAATTGGTGCAAGTGTGCAGGACTCGATCTTTGACCTAATCTAAATTCAAATAAACACAATACAAATTTGGATTCACCGACCGACACAAAGAAAATTGGTGCAAGTATGAAGTCATAAGAGTTCGAATATTTAATCTTTTTAATTTTATTGTTATTTTCAGGTAATCTTTGAACAAGTCCTTAGAGGGCTAACCCTACAGAAGAGTGAGTACTACAAGAAAGGATCATGTACTTTCCACTTCCTTTGTAACCTATGATCTATACTCTTTGAGGTCCTTGATCTCATGTCTGGGGGGATAATTAGCCAAAGAATAAGAGAGCAAGTCAATAGGAGAAACTAATACTCCCCCACAAGTGAGATACTCGGACACAAGATGGTGAGACAGATAAATCTATGAGGGCGTGGCCTATGCTCAATACTTCAGATCAAGTCGGATGTTCTACATAAGGAGAGAAAACCGTCGTTGACAAGGCCCTACTCACCTACGAATGATAGAAGCACCAATACTTCACTGTTCAAGGTGATTATCGAGGTCACAAGAGGTGAATCAATCAAGAATTAACCTACGGATAATGATAAAGCAATGCACTATAGAACGGGCTAAAATTTATAATAACCCAGATAGAATGTGTATCGTTTATAAGTACATTGGTGTTGAATCACTGAAAGCTATGGGGTGTTGAACAAGATTTTTCACAGGTCTAAAGTAATCCACACAAGGCGGGAACACAATGTCGTTGAGGCGACCCGCGAGAAATCCTAATTCAAACAACAATTAACCCACAACAATCAAATAAGACAATCAAAGTGAATGTGCAGAGTTAAAATTTATTATAACTCTACAACAAAGGTGTGTATAGGTGCAAGTATATGTAGAGGTCGAACACAGGGAGCAGACAGGTAGAACGGGGAAAATGCACAAGTGTGTGAATGTGAATAAGTGTCTATCTATGCTATATTTTCTGTGGGTTTTTATTTTTATATATTTTTTATTTAATTTTTGATTTTATAATTTTGTATTTTTATTTTTTTAATTTTCTGGTTTTTTATTTTCTTTTTTATATTTTATATTTTTTTATATTTTCTTTTTAAATAACAGAATATATATACAATATAAGAGAAAAGAGGATAAGGTATTTATAATAATAAGGAAAAATACCAAAAATTCATAAAATAAATTTTTTTTTGCTTTTTTATATTTTTCTAATGTTTTTGTGATTTTTCTAGATTTTTCTTGATTTTTTTGGTATTTTTAAAGTCAAAAATACTAAAAACAGTGAATAAAATTGAAGGCTGAAATTAAAATGGGAATGAAAAATAGCAAACAGTAACAAAATGACCCAAATTAATTTTCAATTAAAGATAATAAAATAAATAAAATTCAGGAATAGAGTTTATATTTTTAAGATTTTTCATGGATTTTTAATATTTTTAGGAAGCTTTTTGGGGTTTTATAATATTTTTGGAGTTTTCTTTTATATTTTTTAGAGAGTTTTGGTCTGAAATTAAAACACACTAAAATAGACAAAATACATTTTTTGGGAATTTTATGAAGTGTTTTCATAATTTTTATGGGTTTTATAATGCAAACAGTGGTGAAAATGGTTGTTTTTGAATTTTTAGAGATATTAAAATGCAATAATTATGCAAAATAAAATATATCATGGAAGTGCAATGAAACAGGAACTTAAAACGATTTTTGGGGATTTTGTTGAGTTTTATAGAGGCACGGAATAAATAGATATAGCAAAAAGAAACTACATACAACCAAGGGCATTTATGTAATTAGTCAGGAATCCAGGGGCCTCGTTGTAAATTTCATGCAATAATTATAACTAAATTAAAACTTTCAGGACCACAGATCAATAGCTAAAGCCGCGAGGGCTACTATGCAAAATCCCTACGACGCACGTGCGCAAGCACGCGCGCCTGCTATGGGCAAAGATGTAATTCTCAAAAACTGTGGGGCTCACTATGCAAAAATACAAGAAATATAATACTGTAATTAAAAGTTCTGGGACCAATGCCTAATTAGAAAAGTCTCCTGAGGTCTCCTGCAAAAATGCCAAGTCACGTGCCTCATGCACGTGACCTGGCAGGGACTCCAGAGCAATTATACGAAACGCCGGGGGGCTAAGTGCAAATTACACAACAAGTTTAAACGACCGATGAAAGTTTAGTTACTAATAAACTATTACAAAAATTGGCAGGGGAGGAATGCAAAATTACCCACGCCTGCGGGATCGGACGGCGTAAAGCCACCCACTTGCCACGTGTCGAAGCCTGGGCCCACGATACCCCTTCGCGTGCGACGACCCATATTAGATGGATGAATAGAGATCGAACGGTCGTGGCACGATGTGATCCTGCGGTTGCTGCTCTTCTGGATGATCGGGGGCGATCCAACGGTAATGGATGGCTCTGGAAGAACACACGAGGAACTCGAGCTTGGCGAGTTTGGATTCGTCAAAGCTCGGGCTCTCGTGCACCTGGATACCCTCTGACACGTTCTCCATACTCCTGCAGCTACGGCAAAGCACCAGGTACCCACGAGAGGCTCCAGGGACCCTTGGATGACCCTCGGAGGTCACGCGAACGCCGGCGGTCCTGGGCGCTTTTCCTGGCGTGAATCGAGGCGCAGACGCCTTCTTCTCTTCCTGCAAACAAAACCAAAAAGACGGCAGATTTCTCGCAAGAAAGAAGGGGCTTTTATTGGCGAGAAAAGGCGGCGTAGGATGGTGATGGTGGTTGCCGGGGCTCTTGAGCTCCGGCGAGGTGTTCGACGATGGAAACTACACTGATTAATCGCTTGAACAATCAACTAAACGCATAGACTAAAAGCTAAAACTAAAGGCTAGCTAATGGACAAGAAAATGGACGGAAAACGACCTTGAGTTGGCCGAACGACCAACGAGATGAGACCTCACGGCCGTTGGCCGGAGATATGGCGATGGAGCGCCTCCCGGCCGCTAACCTCCCCTCCGAAGGGCGAGAGGACTTGCTGTCACCAAATCCGGTCCAGAGCACGTCCAAGAGATGGAAGAATGTGGTCAAAGAGGGTTCAAAGGGAGGAAGAAGGTTTTTAGGCATTTTTGAAGGATGGTGAACATGGCCCGAAGATCGAAGATTATCGGGTGAATCGAGAATCCATTCCCCTAGAAAATTATAGGATGTGTAAGGTCTATAGTAGGGGAGAAAAAGTCCTTAAGAGTGAGAAGCCATTTGGTGAAAGCATGAGCCTCGAAAAATCCGCGAATCGGGGCAAAAACGAGGTCTGACGCTCTGGCAAGAGCAAGAACCAAGGAGTTGACCAGCGGGTCAACTTCCACCTGGTTGGTCCACGTGGACCAACCAGGAAAATCCCTGGAAAAAACAATTGTAAAATCAATAAAAAAATAGCAAATCAATTTATTAAATTATTGTTACAAAATAAAAAAAAGTTTATTATTTTATAAATTATTTTATTATTATTTTTATTTATTTTTTACAGGTTAATAATTACAAGTTACCTATTTTAGCCTTTATAGGTATATTTATCTATATATAAGTATTTTATTTTTTATTTTGTTCGTTTAATTTATTTATTTTTGTTTATTATTTATAAATTTATAAAATATTTTTATACACTTAAAAGTATTTTATTTTATTTTTCTAAGGTATTTTGTACACTTAAAAAAATAAAGGTATAAAATGTATAGGTATGTATACAGGTATTATACCTATGTATGTTCTATATAAGTATTTTATTTTATGTTTTATTTAGGTTTTTATTCTGATTTTAATGTACAAATAAGTTATAAATAATATTTACAAAACTATAAAAATATAAATTTTAAAAATAATGAATAAATAATAAAATGAATATTTTAATATGTACAAGTATACAATAGGGGTCCGAAACTCAACTTTCAAAACGTAGCTCAGCCAAATGCGAAACCACCGCCATTGAATAGCTTATTTTAAATTATATAAATTAAAGGTGAGTTTGATGCATTTGGAGTTTTTATTTGTGAGATACGGGTCTGGGAAGTTGGGATTCTGGATTCTTATTCAGACCATAGCTTCTTATCTGTACATTATTTTTGAGTGAAATCAATTTTGTATTTTTTTTACTTAATTATCTACAACTTTCATGTACAAAGTTTCTTTATTTGAGGAATAAAAAGTGGAACCAAAAATAGGTCCCAAAATGAATAAAGAATGAACAAAATAAAAGGAATTGTTATTGTATTTTGGCCCTTATCTCCCCCTACTTTATTCCTTGTCGACCTAGCCATCGAGATGCAAGGGTCTCGGGGTTTCAGGTCATAAAATATTTAAAATATTTTATTCTTTTTCTTTTCTTTTCTTTATTCTATAATTTTGGCTTCAAAAACCGCATTTTGTACACTATTTACACACATATGAATGAATGCTAAAATGTCTAAATTAACAGTATTTACACGCATTTAGTAGGGTTTCTAAGGCCAAAATGATAGAATAAAGATGATGAAACGTAGATTCATCATGGGGATAGGCAAATAATTATTGTTTATAAAGAAGAAACAACAACTATTTGTTTGTGTTTTTGGGGGGTTTAAATTTTTGTGGGTTTTTACTGATATTTAATTTTCATGTATTTTTAATTATATATATTGTTTTTATTTTATAATGTTTATTTTCTTTTTAAATTTTTTTGTTTTCAATTTCTCTTTCTTTTTAATATGTAATAGGTATATATATGTATATACATTAATATGTAGGATATAATAACTATATATTGTTGACCAAGTCCTATTCATCCGCGTACGATAGAAGCACCAATACTTCGGAAATGCAGACGATACACAAGGCAGTTACATACTGGATTTTTGGCTTTAATCCTTAGTGGGGCGCGCCTCGCTCATGGGAGGGGTTCTAGTCCCCTCCTAAGATACCTGAAGAAAATGAGGGCTTTATGAACCCCAAACAATGCAATCCATTACATATTATAATTAAGATCAAAGTTTAGTTAGCAATCCCCATGTTTTAGATTTTAGGATTTTTCATTTTTTGTATATTTTGCATACAAGCACCTAACATTTTTGTAAATTTTCATTTAAGTCCTAGCTGCTCAAAATCAGGGGGAGTAGCAAACAATCCGTGCAAGTTGATTCAATGATGGAAATATCATCATAGAATCTAATGATGCATGTAGAGTTAGAGGACTTATAATGCTTCCTAGATCTCTCAATGTGGTATACAAGACATAATTTTAAAACCTATCTACATGACAGTGTGAAATCGAAAAAATCACGCTAATCATAAACCGTTATTAGTCGTGAAGAACCAAATGTCAATTATTTAGAAATGAACCTGGAAGTCCGGTCTTAGAGACACCTTGGTGCCCTCCATAACAGGTCATGTCAACATTGTATGATACCTCCCTCGATGTGGGTTCAAGTCCAAATAGTTGACAATTATTAATTTGACTAGATCCAAATGTATAATATTATAAGAACAAGATTCTTATTAAGTTTTCTAATTACCAATACAAGCAGTCCTATAATCTAGGGGCTTCATGCACACAAAAGAAATAAAAACAAAGGCAGAAAAGTCAAAATCTTGGAAAACAAAGGAAAATAAAGCGATAAAAACTAAAAAAACTACGACGAGCCTCCTAGGTGAACAGATATCCAAGCAATGGACCTCGAAGTGAAGTAGCGTCCAAGTCCAAATTATTACAATTAATTAATAATAAATCACTCTCTCACCAAAAATGAAATAAAAAATCGTAAAAGATCTATGTTAGGACTTCTCCTTACCATGCTTGATGCCTTCCTATTGGTCAGGCAAGAAGGCCGGTCTCTGCTAAGCTTGGCTGCATCGGCCTCCTAAGTAGTCATCCTCGCATAGTGGACCCTTGCATCAAACACAATGAGGAGATGTATTACAATAGATAATCAAATAATGTATTTAAAGAAATAAGAGGTGAAACATGTAGAAGTCATAAAAAGGTAGAAAATATGTACAAGAAAATAAAATAAAAGACAACAATGAACAAACTAGGCTACAAAGACACTGTTATCCAATAACTACATCATTTGATAGGGGGTTTTGCGCCAATTTGCTAATCATACACAATTAGCATTTGTTGTATGACTGAGTGTCCCTCTGTTTAACAATTAATCCATAGAAAAATTGAGAGATAAAAGTGTGTAAGTTAAAATTTATTATAACTCTACTATAACTGTGTATAGGTGTAAGTATGGTAGAGTATCAAACCATTGAGAGTAAACAAGGTGGCCTAACGATTAGTTCTAATCAAAATGAATTATGTACACAAGTGTCCTTTGAGTTTTTTGTAGGTTTTTTATTTTAAATTTTTTATTGGAATTTTATTTTTATTCATTTTTATTATTTTTATTTGTAATTTTCTGAATTTTAATTTACTTTTAATTTAAATATTATCTGATATTATATCAACATATATAAGAGAATGTGAATATATATAATGATGCATATATGATGCATGTATTATATTATAATAAATATACTAAATATAAAAAACTAAAAAATATAGATAAATATAGTCTTGGTTACGTATATTATATTTTTTGGGTTTTAAAATATTTTAAGGTAGTTATAATAATTAATAATAATATAAACTACATATATGTGTATATATAAGTATATCATACAATATAGAGTAATATAATTATAAAAATAGCTAAAAATAATCTAATTTTGCAAAAAAAAGATGTTTTTGTGTTTTTCACATTCTTCTATTATTTTTGTGATTTTTCAATATTTTTTTCTAATTTTTATGCATTTTCTAATGTCCAAAACATCCCAAAACATGGATTAAATAAATAGATGGAATTCTTTTGAGGTTTAAAAATACTAAATGTAGTCAAATATTCTCACAACTAATTTTAATGTTGAGTAATATGTAAGTAGAAATTACTATTTTTGGCATTTTTAAATAATTTTTAATTTTTTATAGGATTTTTGGATCTTTTTCACTTTTATCATTTTCTTTTATTTTTTAGGGATTTGTGGTCTAAAGCTATAAAATACTATAATAGACAGAATACATTTTTTGGAATTTATCAAAAATATTTTATAACTTTTAGGTATTTTCTAAGTCAAACAGAGGCAAAATATGCTCTTTTTGAGTTTTAATAAATAGAAAACATGCATAAAATGCAAAAAATTGTATCGTCAAAGAGCAAGCATCCAGGTACATTTTCCTCTTTTTGCATATTTTTTGGAGCGTGGATGATATTTATAAAAATTAAACAGAATGTACAAAAATGAATAAGCTGGCATGGACCAATTTGTAAATAAAAATAAGTTTTCATGCATTTATGAACCTTAAAACAAAATCTAGGAGCATACATGCAATTTATCCACAAATATTTATATTATATGCCCTGGACAAGGCATAAGTGCAATTTCAATAAGTTCAAGGTGCTTTTTACTAATTATCCACAAAAAAATATTGAATATACAAAGTTCCAGACTTATTACAAATACAAAAACCCACAGGGGTATGCTTGCAAAATACCTACCTCAGGTGGGGGCTATGTGAGGTGAGCTTGCATGGACATGGATGTAAATACATAAGTGAGGGGTTCATGCAAAATAACCACAATATTTACACTTCAGACTGAACTTATAATATTAAAACAAAATAAAGAAAAGGCAGAGGGCTATTTGTGATATTTACCCAATACTTACACAACATCGGACAGTTGTTGTGGCTTCATTTGCTTCCTCAACGATTGATACCCCTTTATGGATTGGGGGCTCAGATTAGATCCCATTGAGGATTGGACGGTGTAGGCTCGTCCATATCCAACTGTTGTGAGATGATCTGAGCTCCTCCCAGATCGGACGATAGTTGTTGTCTTCAAAGAACAAGGAGGAACTCCTCCTCCCCTGAGCTTTAATATTTGACTTGTGTGGAACACCGAACCTGTCTGAAGTATTGAGCTTAGGCCATCATGCCATCACGGGGGTGTCTATCTCATCGTATCACATCTGAGTAGAGCGTAGCACGCTCACGTGTGATTCCTTTGCAAGCTTGGTCTAAAGTAGTGATTTCGCCTATCATCTTCCTCTCTCTCATTCTTTTTATGAGTAGGGATCCAGGAAAGTTACAAGGACCTCAAAAGTGCAGACTACCTATTACAAAGGAGGAGAACAAGTACAAGAAACTTTTCCAGTAGTACTCTCACTCCTATAAGGTTAGCATCTAAGGACTTGCTAATAGATATGCCTGAATAACAACTCTAAAAATGAAAAGATAAAAATAGCCAATCATTTACGGCTTCACTTGTGTATACTGTATGGATCTAGATTAAGGTTCAAAGATCAAGTCCCCATGCACTTGTTTAAATTTTGTCTTATGTGCTTCCCCCTTTGACCCCATGATCATTTCGAGCCTTACTACTATCTTAGACTCTTTTTATTCCTCGGTGACTATCTTATCCTTACTCTTTCATTGATTCTTCTTTTCCTCTACGATGTTGATCCATGGATGGTCTAGTTAGGACTCCGCTGACACACACATAGATTCCATGAACTCGGCATCGTCAATAATTTGAGGCGATTATCGAGAACTCGGCTCGGACCTTGTGAACCAATCTCCAAACTTCTCGTCTTCTTTGAACTACCTTTCTATTTCTTAATAAATCAGGACCACTCTTGTCACAAATGAGGGTGTATTTCAATCTACATCTTTTACTCCATTCACAATTGTCAAGGATTGAGCTTAATCTTATATTAATCATTTTAACTGGTGGTCAATTTCATAGTGGTCTGATTGGTAAACCTCTGGCATTGTAGATAGATGTCATACCTGGAACCCAATCTGGAGTTCATTTCATCAGATTTAGACCTAGAGAAGGCTTCTCAGGGCAAAGGAAAAGGGATGGGATAACAACCTCCCCAGCCTGAGCAGGTCTAGGCGCCCGTTCAGAATCAAGTGAATGCTCAGTTGTGTGCTTCCATCCAAGCCATACAAAAACAAACTAACTGAGAAAGCATTGGTGCAGACCACATTTCGAGACATATTAAATGATATGAGGAACATACCAGAGGAGGAGGAGAGGATGGAAGACCCTGTGATGATCAAGAAGAGGAGGAGCAATGAATTGAGAATCCTGAAACTACTCTCAAAGAGATTTAATCTTGGAGACAACCAGATGACCGAGTGGATTTGCATCCCACTTGTGTATGCTCACTTTGAGATCAGACCTTAGTTCCTTTCTCTTCTACCCACCTTCCATGGGAACACCAATGAGGAACCTTACATTCACCAACAACAGTTTTCTCGTATCTATAGAACAATGAACTATCCTAACATCCCATTAGTTGTGGTCAAGATGACCACATTTATCTTCATTCTCCAAGACAAGGCCCTATATTGGGTTAACCATTTGGGGGAGGTCGTGATGAACTGGGAGGAACTTAAGTCTATATTCCTTCATAAGTTTTATCCTCTCAGTTATCTCAACCATATGCAAGCCCAGATTAGAAACTTCTCCCATGCTACCCACAAATCTTTTCATGAAGCATGGGAGCGATTCACAGATCTGCAAGAGAATGCCCCCACCATGAGATACCAAGTACCATCTTAGTCCAACATTTCTCCAGGGGCATGAATGTTGAAAGTCAAAGATTAGTTGATGCAGCATGTGGGGTATCACACTTCAATAAGGATGAAGATATAGTTTGGAAGATTTTTAAGGAAACGGCCAAAGGAAACCCTGCCCTCTTCATCCCACGCTTATCAAAAACAACCCCAGATCCTCCGCAAACTTGTGCACATGGTAGACTCACACGAGGCAGATAGAGATGAGAGCTCCAACCTCAACATCATCGAGGGTCATCTCTCTAAGGTTGATATCATCGAGAAGCAATCATAAGATATCAAGAAGCTCGTTTTGATCAAATAGAGAAATCAGAATTTTGATAATCGGATCTTATTGCCAAACAACTAGAGTTGCTCGTGAGTACTGATGAATCCACATTTCATCATCTTTATTCTATTATTTTGGCACCAAAAACCCTAGCAAATGCATGTAAATAGCATTAAAATCATCATCTTAGCATCCCTGCATGTGCATTATATTAGTGTACAAAATACTGTAATTAAGGCCAAAATTATAGAATAAATAAAGAAAAGAAAAAGAATAAAATATTGTCAATATTTTATGACCCAAAACCCCCGAGACCTAGGCATATTGATGAATAGGT
This sequence comes from Ottelia alismoides, assembly GCA_037367405.1. Classification (NCBI taxonomy): domain Eukaryota; kingdom Viridiplantae; phylum Streptophyta; class Magnoliopsida; order Alismatales; family Hydrocharitaceae; genus Ottelia; species Ottelia alismoides. Next base: position 88,812 of record JAZKJV010007918.1, read on the forward strand.
CGACAAGGAATAAAGTAGGGGGAGATAAGGGCCAAAGTACAGACAAAATACCTATACCTTGTGTTCATTCTTTATTCATTTTGGGACCTATTTTTGGATTCACTTTTTATACATCAAATAAAGAAACTTTGTAATGAAAATTGTAGATAATTTTATAAAGAAAAATACAAAATTGATTTCACAGAAAAATAATGTACAGATGAAAAGTTATGGTCTGGATAAGAATCCAAAATCCCAACTTCCCAGACCCGTATCTCACAACTGACAACTCCAAATGAAGTGTACTCACCTTTAGTTGTATACAGAATAAAATAATCTATTTAATGGTTGTAGTTTCGCATTTGGCGGAGCTACGGTTTGAAAGTTGAGTTTTGGACCCCTATTGTATACTTGTACTGAATAAAATATTCAATTTATTCTTTATTCATTATTTATTCATTTTTATATTTTTATTATGTAAATATTACTTATAATATATATGTGCATTAAAATCAGAATAAAAATGCAAAGAAATTACAAAATAAAAATACTTGTATAAAGAATACATAGGTATACTGCCTATACATATACCTATACAAAACATACTTGTATTTTGTTAAATATACAAAACATATCAGAAAAAATTAAATAAAAATATATTTGTGTAGATAAAAGTATTTCATAATTTTAGAAAATAAGAAATGAAAATAATAAAGATAAAATACACAAAAATAAAAATAAATTAATATACCTATATAAGGCTATAAAGGTAACTTGTAAAAATCCAAGTTATAAAAATAATTAAAATTCATAATAAAATACTACAGAAAATAACCAATATTTTTTATTTTATAATCATAATTTAATTCGGCCTTTTTCTATTTTTAAATGAATTATTAAAACATTTCCGCATGGTTTTTCCTGGTTGGTCCACGTGGACCAACCAGGGGGCGGCCTTTGTTGACTCTGGTCAACTGCCTGCCCTTCACCCATGTGCGCCTGTCAGAGGTTGGTTTTGACCTATCTTCACCCTTTTTTCGAGGTCACCCCTTTCATCCAATCATGAAACACTCTTCATGACTTTTGTAGCCCTTCTATCAAGGATGCCCGACCAAGCTTCATCTTGGGTTGTGGATCATCGACGCACCTGTGGTACCTCGTTCTTCGAACCCCTGTCACCTCGGGTCAACCCCCTTAAAACTAACCCCCCACCTTTCGATTCGAATTCGAACACCTTCGGTTCACCCCTCGCGCCTACTCCGAGCTCCAGCGCTTCCTGGAGGTGACAGCTCCACCGCGAAGCCATCAGCCAAGGCAGCCGAGGTCGGAGGCGCTTCCACTACCTCCCGCAAAGTCGTCGGTCGAGGTACCCTTCTTCCCTCTGGCCCCGGCCATTGAGGGCTCGCCCCGCTCTTTTATTCAGCCCTTTTTACTCCTGTTAGCGTTAGGATTAAAAGCCCTATCAAAAATCCAAGTTCCATCGACTATCTCAACCGATCAAGCACCTTGGCCGGAGCGCAACTCCGGCCGTGCAACCACATCTCGATTCGCACCTCTCCCCGACCATCCAAGGGTCCAGGCAGTTTGCCCTGGACCCTTTGACCATTTTTGTAGGTCAAAGCCGAGGGGAAGACACCTGGAGGCGAGTTTTGAAGCTCGCCGGAGCTAACGAAGCTCTCCAGCTCCGCCAGCCACCAGCGAGCACCACGGCCACCGCCGTGGCTTTTTGACGCCCCCAGGAGATAGAGGAAGACCATAGGAAGCTCCAGCCCGATTTTGAAGCCCAGAAGCCACCGGAGTCGGCCGGAGGAGCTCGAGGAACCTCGACCAGTCGGAGCTCCGCCGTATTCTTCCAACCGCCTTCGCCACCGTCCGATCAAGGGTGGAGTTCCAGATCGCTTGTAGACCGTCAGATCTTCCGCGCCCAGCCACCGTTGGATCTCATTCTGAGATCTAATCTCAGACGTCGAAGCGAACCGTCATCAGCCGTCCCCGTGCAGCCACGTGGATAAGTGGCACGTTCCCTGCCGCTGGATCGCGCTCAGCTGCCAGCCGTTGGATTTGCGCCACGCGTCACCGGCGGATCGTCCCAGCGAGGGTATTTTGCAACTCACCCCTCGTGCCTTTTTGTATTTAAGTTTCAATATTTAAACTTTTGTCTGTAGTGTTAATATTTTGTAATATTTGCATATGAACCCTTGCCTTAGTTTCATTCGCACTTAGATCCTTCGCCACGTCACCTCACGTGCCTGTGCACGTGAGGGGGTGGGCATTTTGCAAGGATACCCCTTGAGGTTTGGGTATTTCATTTCAGTCCAAATATATTGTATCACAGTGTAAAACTTTTGGGTATTTTGCATTTGAAGCCCCAGCTTTGTGAGAAACTACAATTTAGTCCTCGTCAGGCGCGTGCCAGTCACGCGCCCTGGTGGGTAAATTGCGCAGATACCCCAGCGGGTTTGTAATTGCTGATTGGCCCTTAAAAATTGAATATTCAGTTTATATTTTTGTGGAAATTTTGCATGTGAGCCCCTGGATGTTTGAGAAATTACATATATACCCCTGCCTGGCATGTTAATGATTGGATGCTTGTTCTAAATATTTAACCTATCATTTTAAGTCCAAAAATTCCACAAAAATAGGGTTAAGCTCCTGGATACGTGTACTTTGACGCTATCAATTTAGTTTTCGAATTTATTTTATTTTCGCATTTATTAAAAATCAAAAACGTGCCTTTTCTCTACTGTCTAGCTTAGAAAATGCCAAAAAATATTAAAACACTTCGAAAAATTACAAAAAATTACCTAGTGTCTATTTTATCATATTCTAGTGTCAGTCCAAAAATCACTAAAAATATCAAAAGAAAAACACTAAAAATTTAAAAACACTCAAAAATTTCAAAAAAATATATAAAATCAAAGAAAACTCCAAAAAATATGAACTCAGGTCATGTTTGTTCTCTATTTTATTTTATTTATTTGAAAATTAGTGTGAAAAATTTTGGTTGCTGTTTGCTAATTTTAAATTCCATTTTACTCACAGCCAGCACCTATTTCACTGTTTTCCCTCATTTCAGTATTTAAAAATACCAAAAACACCTTGAAAAATCCCCAAAAATCACAAAAACAGTAGAAAACCACAAAATACCAAAAAGAGTTTATTTCTGAATTTTTGGATATTTTTGCACATTTTTATAAATATTTTATCTTATCTTGTATTACATTGTTTATAAATTCCAATATTGAAAAGAAAAAAATATAAAATATAAAATATAAAAATCAAAAAATTAAAAAATCAAAATACAAAATTAAAAATTAATAAAAATAAAAAAGAGTAAAATTAAAATTAAAAAACCCACAAAAATTTCATTGTTTGCTTGCTTAGTGTAGACACGTCACACACATACATTCACTTGTGCACATTTTTGTGAATTACCCTGCTTGTTCCCTGTGTTCGAACTCTTTGCATACTTGTCACTATACACCATTTGTGCAGAGTTAAAAATAAATTTTAACTCCACATTATTTCTAATTTATTGATCTTTAGTGTGGGTTAATTGTTGACTATAATCGAGATTTGTGTGGTTGACACTTCGACTGAGTTCACGCTTTGTGTTGAACTTAAGACCACCATATTTCAGTTAAATCAAGTACCATCAATGCCTGTCAAACGGCGACTCTACCATCTGAGACTCCTACTGAGAAGAAAGAAGAGCAACCCGCGCAGCATCAACCTCAGCCCAGTCCATAGCAATCGGCGGTCCATCACGTGTATTACGTGCAGACTCCCATCCATGCACCACAACAACAACAGTTGGTGGTATACCAACCAGAACTGGAGCCTTCTTATTATCCATTCTCTCCTCCACTACCTCTCATTCGAGGGGTGAATGGACGTTGGTCTAACGATAAGCAATTGGCTTGTCCAAGAGGACCTCAGCAGGGCCAGCCTTTAAATTCTTGCCCATTCCCTCAACATCAAGGAGGTAGATTTGTCCAGTATCAACCTTAGCCTCAGTATCACCAGCCTCCACAACATCGTAACAATTAGAGACAGAGCCAGTAGTACCAGCAGCCGCAATACCGCAATCAACAGTCGTATCACTCATACATGATTGTACCTCATCATCACTATCAACTTATTCTGCCTCCGCAAATGGCCAGTATCAAGTTCCTCCACCTTAGCAACAATATCATTAACATCCATCTCAGCCTCTACACCATCAATCACAACGTGGTCAGTATGTTGAACCTTCCGAGGCGGTTCCTGTGAACTTGGCCCTCGATTGCATGACCCAGTTGGTCAAGGGATTAAAAGAGATGACTTAGAAGCTGGATGACCTGATGGCCACAAAACTCCAATATGGCCCAGACTGAAGCCAACCCTAATAATTTTCATCAAAAAGCGTAGGTATAATGTGATGTCCATCTATTCCTGTAGAGTCTGATGATTATGATTTTGCTTTGTCTAATGTTGTTACTCTCAGGAGCGGTAGGACCTTGCCTTCTGTCTACAACTATCAGAGGGAAGAATAAAGCTTCATCTGGTGAATCATCATCTTCTGCATCAACCTTGCCAACCACAGATCTGGGTGAGGAAGAAGAAGAATGAGGAGCCATTCCAACTAGTCACCACCATCCCCATCAAAAAATACAAAAAAATAGAAAAATGAAAAAGAGCAAAAAGATGATCGCAATCGAAGTGAAGCCGATACAGCGCCAGCCGACGGAGCAGAAACCACAATTTTTGTATGTCCATCTCAGCTCTAGAGCATACACCTTTTTGCAGTCCTCTTGTACAAAATGTTGTGGACATGAATTATGATGTAAATAAGAACAATATTTCTGATTTCAATTCTATACATATTTCTTTTCCTGACGTAATAGAAAAATCCAAAAAAATGCTAAATAAAAAATTCATTATTAGATTTTGGTGTTGTGGAGATTCTTAAAATTTTGATTGTGGAATTACCTATTATGAAAGCCATGGAATATATGCCCCTGTAAATAAGTGAAAAAAGCATGTAGGAACAAGCATCAATTGAATTAGATAACAAATGCCAGCTAGTTGAAAACATGTTCTCACCATGGCCACAGTCGCAATAATCAAGAATCTCCCAAAAAAAGTCGTATAAAGGTGCACCTTTAATCAAATGCGAGATTTTTGAGTAGGTCTTCGAGAGAACTCTGCTTGATAGCGGCTCTTCAATCAACTTCATTCCCATGTCATTTCTCACAGAATTTGGGAAGGGATCGCTCAAGCCGACACGTATGATACGTCAATTTGTTAATCGATCAATCAAGCGACCCTGAGGTCTGCTGGAGGATGTTGTCGTAACAGTGCAGGACATGCAATTTCCTGTTGATTTTGTGGTCCTTGACATGGACTCCCATGCACCACTACTCCAAACCCCCTATTATCACTGGCTAACCATTCCTATGAACTGTAGAGGTCGTGGTTGACTATGGGTCTGGAAAGTTCACATTACGCTCGAACAACGACAAAGTAACAATGGACGTGGTCAATAAACCAAAAGTCATGTTTGATAAAGGTCAAGCAGAACCGTCTGAAGCAGACTGTGACTTTATTGCAGAAATCAGAGATATAAAATTATCTTTGAATGATACATGGACCTTAAAAATCCCCTCTCGAGGAGGACATGGAAAGCACAGTCGACACATGCTCCGATGTCATCTAGAAGACTGATTCTTAATGAATTCATTAAAGATTTGTTTGGCACAATATTAGTAGAGCCACCATTAACCAAGGTGAGAAGCACCTCCGAAATCCTGGTGGATCATCCACCTACTAGTCCAGTTTCTAAAGTAACTAAGAAGCGAGCTAGATCCGAACCAGAGTTAAAGACACTTTCAGCAGCTCTCAAGTAAGCTTTCCATGTGGGTGCATAAAATATGTATCCGATCAACATCAACAACATTCTGACCCTGGATCATTAATCTCGACTGCACGAGGTTCTAGAGAAAAATGCAAGGTGCTTGGTTGGCATGTATTAGACCTCTGGGGGATAAATCTTACTCTTTGTTCACACCACATCTATTTGGATGATGATGCCGAGCCATCATGAGATCTTCAGAGAAGGCCGAACCCTAACTTGCGGGATATCATCATGAATGAAATCACTAAATGGTGTAACACATGCTTCATTTATCCCATCTTCGACTCCAAATGAGGGAGTCTCTTGCATGTAGTTCCAAAGAAATCAGGGCTCGTCGTGGTTACAAATGAAAGAGGAGAGGATATTTATACCAGGGTACCAACATCCTGATGTGTGTGTGTGTGTTGATTACGACGCCTCAATGTTGCAACAAAGAAGGACCACTTCCCCTTGCCATTTATTGATCAAGTTCTAAAAAGATTGCTCGGTAAGGAGTTCTTCTACTTTTTAGATGGGTATTCCGGGTACAACCAAGTGACAATCGCCCTAGAAGACCAAGGTAAGACTACTTAACTTGCCTATTTGGCATCTATGCTTTCAAGAGAATTCCGTTTGGTTTGTGCAATGAACTTGCCACATTCCAAAGGTGCATTCTTGTAGTTTTCGTTGATATGGTTAGAAGTTTTCTCAAGATGTTTATGGATGACTTCTCCATCTATGGTGATAAGTTTGGTTCTTATCTTGATATGCAAGATATAGTACTTCAGAAATGCCTGGAAGTCAATCTGATACTGTCTTGGGAAAGGAGCCACTTCATGGTCACTGAAGGGGTTGTTCTGGGCTACGCCGTTTCCAAGCGTGGCATGTAAGTCCACCCAGTAGAGGTGGATGTTATCACCAATCTTGAGTCACCTCAGAATGTTAGAAATGTGAGGTCATTTCTGGGGCTTGTTGGTGTCTACAGATGACTCATCAAAGATTTCAGTTGCATTGCCTGACCTTCGACTAAATTACTGTGCAAGGAGATCGAGTTTAATGTTGATCAACAAATTCTCCTATATTTCAAATCAGCCTAAGGAGCTAATCACTCAAGCTCCTGTCCTACAACCACTAGATTGGTCTCTACCCTTTGAGATCATGATGGAGACGTTAGATGCAGAGCTGTGTTAGGATAAAGGAAAGACAAAGTACCCTATGCCATTCACTATACCTGCAAGACATTAGACGAAGCTCGGAGAAATTATATTGTTACAGAGAAAGCATTGTTGGTTGTGGTTTTCACCCTTTGGAAGTTCAAATCCTATCTACTTGGATCTAAAGTCACCATGTACAATGACCAGTCTACTATCTAGTATCCATAGAAGAAGAAGGATGCAAAGCCAAGATTGATTAGATGGATCCTTCTCCTCCAGGAATTCAATTTGAAAATCAAGGGCAAGCTTGGAGTTCAGAATGTGGTAGTAGATCACTTCTCCGTAATTGAACATCAAGAACCTCCACAGAGCAGTGTGCCCATCACATACACCTTTCCCGATGAGTCAATTCTGGCAGTGAACTCTCTCCCTTGGTAGGCTTATGTAGTGAACTACCTTTTCTTGGATGTAGTCCCACAAGATTGGACAAAGATCAGAAAGGACATATTCTTGTCCCAAATTCATTTCTACCAATGGGAAAACCCACTCTTACTCAGGGAAGGAGCATACTACATTTAGCACTTGTGTATACCTCTGGATGAGCATCAAAGTGTCCTTGAGCATTGTCATTTGCTCAAATATAGTGGACACCACTCTGGAGACAGAATGACATCGAAAGTACTGCAATATGGCCTCCGGTGGCCTATATTATTTAAGGATGTTGCAACTTATGTGAAGCGCTACACTGACAATCATAAAATTAGAGGTACCCTTATAGCAAAAGACTCGATGCCCATGAAATTCATTTAGATTTCAGATGTATTCGATGCTTGGGGACCGATTTCATGGGACCCTTTCCCAACAGTCACGGATTTGACTTCATCCTTCTTGTCGTTAATTATGTGAGTCACTAGATTGAAGCTATTCCTGCCCGAGCCGCTGATAGTCGTACATTATGTCAGTTTCTCAAAGAGAACATCATTTCACGGTTCAGTATACCAAAGATTCTGATATTAGATGGGGATAATACTTCATAAATAAAGAGGTCAAGAAATTAATGACGGAGTATGATATTGAACATAGAGGTGCTTATCCTTATCATTTTCAGACCAATGGCATGGCAGAGAAATCAAATAGATAAATCAAGAAAATCTTGCAAAAACTTGTGAGGACAGACGGAAATAACTGGTCCCAATTCTTGGACTATGTCATTTGGGCATACAGTACCACCTATAAGTCTCCCTTGGGCATGCCGACCTATCATTTTATTTATGGAAAATCATGCCATCTGCCCATTGAGGTAATTCATAAATCACAATGGGTAGTCAACATTTGCAATCTGGATTCAAAGAAAGGTAGTCAACAAAGAAAAGTGAATCTAAAAAGACTCCTGGAATTCCAAGACTATGCTTATGGTAATTGCTTGATGTGCAAGGAGAAGGTTAAACGCTGGCATGACTACCACATCAGATGAAAGACCTTTGAGACTGGACAGAGCATGAGATTATTTGACTCAAAGTTGAAGAAATTCCTGATGTTTGCCTAGCTAACAAGATTTAAGTTGATTAATAGCGATGTCATTGAAACCCTAATCAACCAGATCAGATACCGAGAAAAATTATTCAACCACTAAGAAATTAGACAAATCACACAAATGGTAAAGCCATTTTATCAACCTCGTATAGCGACCATGGTCGAACTCAAGGAGTACTATTATAAACTAGGTAGGCGACTCAAAAATCAAAGGATTTTTATTGTATTTTTAGTGGCTTTTAATTTTTGCAAGTTCTAATTTTTCAAAATAAGAAAATAAAAACAATGAAAAATGTGAACAAACAATTATTTTGTATTTTTCTGATATGATAAAAATTTATAGAAAAATCAAATAAAAATATTTTTAGGATTTATACGTTTTATACTTTTTATGAGGATTTTTTAATAAATTTTCAAATGTTTTTGGACTTTTCTAAAATTTAAAAACTAAGAAAATATGCAAAACAGTTCACAATTAAGACTATTTTGCAAATTTAAAGTAGAGGTATGGCTCAAAACTCCCGGAAACTAATTTTATTGGAAACTATAAGAAAATATCTATAAATCGAGACTGAAAATGTAACTTTTTATTTTTCTAAAATTTTATATGATTTTTTATAAAATTGTTGGTATTTTCAAATTATTAAGTTTTTACAAAAGATAATGCAATAAAACTTGGTCAGAAAATCAAATAAATCAAAAGACAATTATTCTATTTTTTGAAATTTTAAAACTATTTTCGAATTTTTATGATTTTTCTAAGGAAAACAAGGAAGGGACCATTTAGTTGGCTTTTGAATTTTAATAATATAAAATCAAAGAAAATTGGCACTCAAAAATTTTTATGCAAATCACATGCGAGCAGAAGCCACGGGGTATTTTTGTATATTTTTAAGTCCAATTTTATTTAATCAATAAAAGACAAAAAAAATACAGTCAAGCAAGAACCTTTCTGCAAATATTTAAAGTTCTGGGCCCAATTAATAACAAGCATGAAAACTGTAGGGGCCGTAATTCAAAAAGTCCAGAATAAACACCATTCTACATGTGACTCACAGTTCACATGGGCATAACTACAATAACTAAAAACCTCTACTCATTCATTAACCAGTGAAAAGTTCGAGTAAAAGTTGCAAATACACCAGGAAAAGCACTTGTGGATGCACGTGAATGAGACTCGACTGGACTAAAATGCTAATAAATAAAGTATAGGGCCTAAAATGCAAAATGTTTTTAACTTGTTATTACATTTATTGGACTGAAACGAGATAACATAAAAGCAAGGGTGAAAGGGAAATATACCCTTCGTAGGCTGGGGCGGCACGTGGCTCTGCTCTGGATCTGACGGTCTGGCGCTATGTCAGTGTACAATCATGATGACATCTGAAGAAAATCTGACGGTTCAGGGAATATTGGGAATGTGCACTACGGATTTTATGAAAAGCTGATCGGACCGTTTGTCTTAGGACATGGCTCAACGATCCTCATCAAGTCTGGAAAGTTGGCTCCTCATCTGATGGATGTGAAGGGATCTGGAAGAACATGAAGCATGGAGAGATTCGATCGGATGGATCGAGCGCTCCTCGGCTATGATCAGCTCGCCGAGATGCTCAACACATTTCTAACAGTAGTGCGCGTCGACTGGAGGGATCCGATGGAGTGAAGGATGGTCAGATGGAGATCTGCAGAAGGGTCCTTCTGGAGATGCTTCGTCTGAGCAACTGGGGGTCAATGCCTGCTCCTTTTGTGCTCCTATGCCTGCAACGGGTAACGGGCTCGAAGACGACGCCTCGGCCCGGGTTTATTATGGTTGAAAGTAAGGGAAGTAGCGACGGGGTGCTAACTTGGTCTCCGGTGATACTGAGGGGAGGAAACTGATCCTAATCTCGCTACGATGAACGAGATTGTGGGGGGATAGGATGCATAAGAAGGTAAAGGGTGAGCGGAGGGTCGGATCGAAGCATTCAGTTGTCTGGGTGGGGCTCCAGACTCGATGGTCGGAGCCATGATCGTGAACAGTGATTGGTGACTGAAATCAAAGTGAAATGGGAAATAGGGTGAAATAGAGAGTACCTGAGTCCTCTATTATGATCAGCGAAGGATGACAAAATGGAAGCGAGTTGTGTCCTCAACACATGTGTGGAAGATGGAGGAGGCTGATTGCAGTTGCTGTCTTTGGCCACGAGGTGAGCATCAATCAACCAGGCATCGAATTGAGCTCCCAACAGTCCTCGAGAACCATGTCACTATCCTGGATATGGTGGGAGAAAAGTGGCACGAGGGACGATCTACCTGGTTGTGGGGGCAGAGGAGTGAATTTATAGGGGCTCCTACGGTTCCACAAAAATCAGAAGAATGGTGGAAACCCTAGGAGGATCCAACGAAACATAGGGATCTGTGAGGATCACGGATTCTAAGAGAAGAATCGGGTGCATGAGACGAGGTGAATGGTAGTCAGAGTCAGGTTGGAAAATGTGAAGATGATAGCTCCGGCAAGAGGAATCGGGTCTAACCCAACTGAGAGGAAGGGTTGACCCGACCAATCAGAAAATTCGATTTCTATAAATAAAGGAATAATGAATAAAAATAGTAAATGATTTTAAAATAAAAATACATAAAATGAAAAATGTTTATTATTTTTTGAACTATTTTGTGTAATTTTTAATTACTTTTAATAATAAAGGTATATGATTTATATATATATAATATACCGTATTATGTACAGGTATAATGTACATATATATTATATACAAGCATATTTATTTTATTATTTTTACAAAAATACTTTTTATTTTATATTTTATTATTTATAGAATAATTTAAGGAGTATAAAATATTTTTTATTTTATTTTTACAAATTAATTAAAAGTATCAAATAAATAATTGTAATGTACAATATATACATGTATGGTAATTTACACAAAGAGATGTTAGTTTTATTTTTATTTATTTTGAATGTTATTAATTTTAAATTAATTTTATAAATCTATTGGGAGTATATACCATTATTTAAAAATACAATATATATAACTTCTGTATAAAATGAATAAATATACACAGGTATATGTACTATATAACAACACAACACATTAAACCACCCTTATTTTAAAGATAATTTGATTTATAGTCTAATAAATGTGATTTTGGAAGGATATGAGTTTATACGGAGCTGGAATTGAACTTTCAATTTATGTTTTAAGGCTTTTTATGAGTGATATTATTTGCACTATGTACATGGTTTGATATTGCAATTATTTTTATTATTTAGGGAATATTTTTATGTACATGTTTTATTAAGAAAATAAAAAAGTTTAATATCTTTTTTATTGATGAATAAAATAGTTGAATGATGCATATATACAGGAAGAATGGTGAAGAATATTGACCCTATATCTCGTACTTTGTTCCTTGTCAATCATGTCAATAATTGACCTTCTCTCGGGTATCAAGTTCGTCTATATTTATTGCATAATTATAGCCTTATTTTCCTTTCCAAGCCTTCTTTCCCTTTCCTTTTCTTCATTATTAATTTATTTTGAATAAATATGTCTAATTATACGGTATTAATAAATGCATGCATGATGCTAATTTATTGTATCGATACATATTTACATGGATTTTGCCTAGGTAATTTTTATAAAATAAAAGAATAATGGACGTGAATCATGGATTCACCATTCCCTTATACTTTACCTTTACTAATCCCCTAGCAAACACTTATTTGGAAAAGAAGTGAGAAAGAACAAAAGGAAAAAAAAGAAAGAATTGAAAATACTATTAATTATTAAACTTATCTTCATGAAAATTGGAGTATGGTCGCCTCTATAGTCAGGTCAGAACATGTCTACATACACAAACTCTTACGACTATAAATCTTTACTTTTGATGTGTAAGTGATAGATAGTTCTCCACCTCATAAATGTCAAAGAAATAGCCTCCCTTAACAAGGTAACTCCAGTCCTCCGGTCTAGCAACTCTTTCCTCGAGGAGTGGGGTATTCCCTTCTAAGTTCAAGTGAAACTAGCTCAAGAAGAGGGGGAAAGAAGAGAATGGACCGTGACCAGTGTAGCCATGTATCCCTTGGAGCTTGACCAGTGTAGTCAAGTCTCCAGCTGCAAGCTTCGCTGATATGAGACAATGTATCACATAAGCTTTGCCTATTCAACTATATACACTCCAATAGGAATTTTATTTTCAATCAGGCATGTCCCCTTTTTGGAGTTTTTACAATTTGTTCACTACATATATATACAACATATATACAAGGTGCAACATGTACATAAAGAGTTTTTTTCTTGAGCTAGTAGACTATCCCTCTTTTGGAGCATTATGGCAACCCCATGGCATCTTGCCGTTAGACCTCAATGCTACTAGACCAGGTTGAGATGCACTTCCATCCCTAGAGGAAGATAGATGCTCCCACTAGTTGTTATACACTCGTGTGCTACCCCAAGCCAAAGGATTATGTTCCCTGATGAATCCATGATTCATCGCCTTTATTCTTTTATTTTAGCTTCATTTCTGTAGTTAAACACATGTAAATACACATAATTTCATGTAATTACCGTTTTGCATGCATTTGTTAAATATTCATTTTTAGCACTTTTTGTATTCAAAAATAAAAGAATAAAGAAGAAAAGAAAATTAAAAGAAAAATAAAGGAAGTGTTTATAAAGTAAATACAGACTGACCCGAATCCTGAGAGAAGGTCAAGACCTAACCTGATTGACCACGAATAAAGTAGGGGGACATAGGGTCTTTAATTCAAAAATCAAAAATATTTTGTGAATACTTTTCCCTGTATATATGTACTTACCTTGTATTATTTTATTTGTACATAAATTGACCTCAAAATTAATTATTTTTGTAAACAAAAGTTGTAAATAAAAATATATTGTAAATAATAAAAATAATTGCAAAATGATCACACTCGAAAAAACCGCAAAATGATCATTGAAATACTGATTCCGACTCCATACTAACTCAAATATAACCGATGCACTTTCATTATACTCTTAATTAAATTATCTTCAAATAGTTGTGATTTCATAACTTTTGGAGTTACGGTTAAAAAGCCAGTTTTCTGTGGTATTTTGTGTGGTTTCACCATTATTTATTGTGTATAATTATTCTTATTTATTTTTATATACATAATGTGCATAATTGTAAATATTATCTTCATCATTAAAAATACAAAATAATAATTAAAAAATGATGATTTAAAAATTATTTCCTTATGTGTATATGTGTATATTGTATTATATGTACATAATATTTGTATACAACTAAATTCCTTATGGAAAAATCATCAACTAAATTAAATAACTAATATTAATTAATTATTTTAATTTAATTACGAAATTTATATTTAATTATTTGACTTATTTGATTTAAAAACCTACCACGTATATAAGATTTTATTCTACACCTTTAATAGCCACCATTAAGGTAGCTAATTAATTTTTGTAAATTATTTAATTTATTTATTTTAATTAATTCTGAAATTCTTTTTTATTTAATTAATTAATTAACTTAGTTATTTTATTGATTTCACCACTAAACACCTTCCTTAAGTGTATATACCTTTCTTTTTTATTTTTCTTCTCTTTATATTAGCTCCTTCCTCCATCATTCATTCTTGATCAATCTTCGGTGTAGAGGAGCCCGATCTCCGAGAGCCATCTTGCTCGGAGGTTGGGCATCCTTCTTCAACAAGATGGCTCTCGGAGATCGGGCTCCTCTCCACCAAAGATAGATCAAGAATGAATGAGGGGGGAAGTAGCCAATAAAAAGAGAAGAAAAATAAAAAAAGGAAGGTATATACATTTAAGGAAGGTGTTTAGTAGTGAAATTAATAAAATAATTTAATTAATTAATTAAAACTAATTTCTAAATTAATTATAATAAATAAATTAAATAATTTATAAAAATTAATTAGCCATCTTAGTGGTGGCTATTAAAGGTATGAAATAAAATCTTGTATACATGGTAGATTTTTAAATCAAATAAATCAAATAATTAAATACAAATTTCGTAATTAAATTAAGTTAATTAGTTAATGTGAGATATTTAATTTATTTGATGTTTTTATATAAGGAAATTAGTTGTATACAAATATTATGTACATATAATACAATATACACATATACACATAAGGAAATAATTTTTAAATCATCATTTTTTAATTATTATTTTTATTATTTTTAATGATTAAGATAATATTTACAATTATGTACATTATCTATATAAAATAAATATGAATAAATATATACAATAAATAATGGTGAACTGCACAAAATACCCATAGAAAACTGACTTTTTAACCGTAACTCCAACAATTATGAAATCATAGCAATTTTAAAGATAATTTAATTTAGAGTATAATGGAAGTGAATTTGGTTCAATTTCAGTTTGTATAGAACCGGAATTGGTATTTCAATGATCGTTTTACGGCTTTTCCTGAGTGTGATTATTTGTAATATGTACATTATTTTACTTGGCAATTACTTTTATTGTTTACAACATATTTTATTTACAACTTTTATTTATAAAAATGATTAATTTGAGGTAAATTTATGTACAAAAAAAATAATACAAGTTTAGTACAAATATATAGGGAAAAGTATTCACAAATATTTTTGATTTTTAATTAAAGACACTATCTCCCCTACTTTATTCATGGTCGATCAGGTCAAGTCTTGACCTTCTCTCGGGATTCGAATCAGTCTGTATTTACTTCGTAAACACATCCTTTATTTTCTTTTCTTTTTCTTTTATTCTTTATTCTTTTATTTTGAATAAGAAAAGTGTTAAAAATGCATATTTAACAAATCCATGCAAAATGGTAATTGCATGAAATTAGTGGGTATTTACAGGTGTTTGACTACAGAAATGAAGTTAAAATAAAAGAATAAAGGCGGCGAATCGTGGATTCATGATTCCCCTATACTTTATCTTTGCTAGTCCCTTAGCAAACACTTATTTGGAAAATGAGTGAAAACAAAAATAAAGAAAAGAAAAAGGAAAGAAGTTAGTAGAATGTTGAGTATTAACCTTATCTTCATAAAAATGTAGTATGGAGCTTTGTCTGACCTTTGGATTATTATTGTGTTGGAACCTTAATGGGAAATTGACTTAAAACCTAACAGCCTCTAAGCTCCACAAGACTCCTATTTAGGTCTCCTCAACAGTCAGTTCGGAACAAGTGTATATACACAAATTCTTATGACTATGAATTCTTACTTGTACGGTGTAAGTGAAATATAACTCCTCATCTCAAAAGTAGCAAAGAAACAGCCTCTTCAACAAGGTAACGCTAATCCCCCGGTCTAGCAAGTCTTTCCTCGAGGAGCGGGGATATTTCCTTCTAAGTTCAAGTACAACCAGATCAAGAAGAGGGGATGTAGAAGAAAACGGATGGTAACCAATGTAGTTACCTATGCTTGGATGCATGACCAGTGTAGCCATGTCATCCGCTGCAAGCTCACAAATATTTGACTTTGAAGCTCTTATTCTTTTTTTTCACTTGTATATAAACTCCGGGAGGCATTTTACTTTTCAATCAGACCTGTCTACTTTTGGAGATTCTGTATTTTTTTTGAAAAATATACAAGGTGCAGCATGTACATAAGGAGTTTTTCCTCTTGAGCCAGTAGACTATCCCTCTTTTGAAGCATTATTACACCCCCACAACATCCTATCTTTAGACCTCAACATCACCAAACTAGGTTGAGACGCACTTCCCTCCCTGGAGGAGGACGAGAGGTTCCTCCTAAATGTACTACCCTCGTATGCTACCCCAAGCCAAAAGATTCTGCCCCCTCACTACCTCCTCCATGAAGATCTACGTGTAGAGTGCTTTTCCAAGGTAAGCCATGGTCTGAAAGAATCATGCGTGTGTTGTTAAATATTCTACTTAGACTCATCAAGATGACATGTGAACATAGTCTTATGGACTCACAGAATTAAGTCACTAGGACCTGAAAAGTCTTAACTTCAATTCTTATAAGGTTCATCTGAAATTAAGTGGATTAAGGTCCAACTAAGCTCCATTCTTCATATTTATTCCATACTTAGTTTAAATGTCAAGACTATCCTGAAAAAAGCACATGTCGATGAAAGAAATATGTACAATGCAAAGAAAAGAAAGCAAAATCTTTTTATGAAATAATTTTCAAATTTTGAAATTTTTATGGATTTTTGAAAAATGATGCACATGCAAAAGGAGATTTTTTATGCAAATAGTTAGTAATAGATACAAGTATATACAATTTTAAAAAAATAAGGGTTACAGGATGATATACACATATTTACACAGGAGTAAGTCAATTATTTACAAGAATCGGGTGAAGAGATTTACAACTTGAGTGATTTATACAGGTATATACATATAGTTGGATTTTTATTTATATATATATTATTCATTTTTTAAAAATTTTTGTGATGCATATATTCGTCAAATAATTTTACAAATAAATTTGAAAACTATAGTCCAAAATAATTTTTCAAACAATTTTACTATCACTTACAATCATTTGAAAACAATTTTGCAAACATTTTTCAAACAGTATATATAGATTTTCAAAATAATTTTTCAACCATTTGTCAAAACATTTGCAAATAGTTTTACAAAATGATTTTATTTTACACAAATAAAAAAATTACAAGCCACGATATGTTTACAAAAGTTGAAAATATTTTTCAAACATTTTTCAAATAGTTTCAAAATATTTTTCGACTAGATTTTCAAACCATTATCAAAATATTTTTCAAAATACTTTAAATTAATCAGTATATACAAAAAGGATTTTGAGGAAATTTCTGCATCTTTTTATTAGTTAGATTTTTTACCAGTATTTACACAATATTTTAGCCATACTAAAAATACGAAAGTACGAGTTATGGCTAAAGTATATATACAATATATACGATACCCCCTATACTTAGCTCGAACTATGTCCTCATAGTGATCAAAGAGCTGCAAATGAAGACATAACTCGTGCTAAGTATTGGGAAGTGAAAAGAATAGTATACTAAACTACAAATAAAAGAATATAATCAATAGAAGTCGATGATCGCCCTATACTTAGGATCAAGTAATCCTAAGTATAGAAGATTGTACACAAGGGGAAAACCAAGGATTAGAATGTACTTGGTTTAATTCCCCTATGCTTAGAGTAAAATATCCCTAAGTATAGGCAGCAAAACAGAGGTAAAAAGAATCAAAAGAATAATCACAAGTCTGACACCCCCCATACTTAGGGTAAAGTACACCCTAAGTATGGAATAATCATGAGATGGAAATGGTATGTAAGACGGAAACAATGTATGATATGGACAAATGAATCTATACAATTGTGAACAATGTTGAGGTGCCTCTCAACAAGCACTAGAGTTTATGCCCCTAGCTGAGCGCAAAGGCTAGGATAACGCAATATCAAGGTTCAGGACGGTATCTGCGAGGCGAATATCGTACTGTCGTCGTAGTCTCTGTGGGAGAACAACAACGAACTCAACAGTGAAGATGATGACACCCAAGTAAACAATCAGACAGGTGTCTTCTACTGGGTAAAGATATGAGAAGATGAAATAGGGCTCCAGTAGAAACAAAAGAAATCGTCGGATCAAGATCTGAATGGAGTGGAAGGGCAGAGCCGAAGAAGTCGAATGTGGAGAAGGAAGGATCTGTCAGGGATCCTCCACGTCAATCGCCGTCTCGTATAGATAAGGAAGATCAAGATCAGGAGACTCATTAAAAAGGTTGATACCCAATACATATATTGTAGACAAATCAGTGAAATCATCGAATACCTCAAAGATCAGATCATCCTTGTGAGGGTCGTCGAGGAGAGAAACCTCAAACTCATGATCAGAAATATTAGATGACTCGGTCTCATGATCCGACAGATTGGATGCACTGTTAGAAAGTAAAATCGAGTACACAGGGTCCATGACATCCTCCCACAGATAACCCTCGGGGAGTAATGTCGAATCATTAGGGAACTGGGGATCTATGCTGTCAAGTATCAAGTCCTCCAAAAATATATCGACATCATCAAATGGGAGGACACATGGCTCAACTACGGGACTATCTATGTCTGTCAAATCAAAAATCAGTCCCTCATCAAGCTCTCTATGATGATATATATCAAATGTATATCCAAATCTGAGAAGATCTTCTGAAGAGTAGACATTGAATCTAGTGGACATGGAAACTGAAATGACTCAAAGGATGGTTGAGATGTGGGCTCCTCCTCTATTTCTTGGGATACTAAAAGATCTAGAATCCAAGAATCATCGATGTGAAAGTACGGGACTGGCTCAAAATCTAACTATAAATCCAACGGGAACTCAGCCAATGTCCGGCTCTGGAAATTCACAGTGTTAGTCAACACATCCATCATATGAAAAGTAATAGCATCCATATCCTCTGATCGGTGTGTGATGTCTGAATCGTCATGAAGTGCCCCACACTCAACAGGTATAATATCTCCCTCATGTGTTGCCCCAAATAAATTATCTTGTGAATATGGAATGTTTGAATGTGTATCCAAGATGGTCTCAAATAAATCCATGTCGATAATGTGGTGTGAACCACCACACGAGGTAATGACATATGCAATCTGCTCTGCAGTCATCCCCCTCATGGCGATCTGGACTAAGTCAGTCATCGAAAATCCATGATCCATAAATCGCCTCAAAAGATCAAGTAACCACGACCACGAATCTCTCAATGGCTCCTGGGGGACTACTGAAAAATCATGAATACAATACCGCATTATATCAGCTCTACGTTGGGGGCAAAATCTCTACAAAAACAATGATCGTAAATCTCCCTACGTAGTAATCTTCCTCCCCAACTCTCTATATCTCAAAGCTCTAGTCTGAAGTGAGAAAGGGAAGGTCATCAACATCAGATCCTCGGAAGTGATCTTTAGATATGCTCGTGATCCACAAAAATCCTCAAACTCAGATATATGAAGACTTACTAGTTACATAATCCTTGCTCTTTAGCTTTAGGATGGACAACTAAAACAACCTAGGCAAAAATTTGATCCTCACGAAAATTTAAAATTTGGAATTGTTATTGGGAAGGATGTTTATTGCGGGGAAACCTTTCGCTTATGTCGATTAAGTTCGGTTTAAGGTTACATTCAGAATGTATTTTCATCATGCGAAAAAAAAACCAAAATAAGTTCAGCAGAGAAAAAAGACCTACCATGGAAGTAGAATAGCTTTATATAAATTTAAAAAGGGCTAGCAGAAAATTAAAAATAACATACTTGATACGTGAGGACGGTAGTGAGCCAAACTGAGGGAGATGCAAGCTGTGAAGACTTGTACATTTGCAGGCATACAAGGAGGTGCTGTGGAAGATCATAAGGAATCTTGATTGAGCGACGCAGGGAGGAATGTTCGACATCTTTAGGTGAAGATCTATTGTTCATGATTTGTGAGGAGGTGATGGGAGGTGGGATG
Source organism: Ottelia alismoides (assembly GCA_037367405.1). Taxonomy (NCBI): domain Eukaryota; kingdom Viridiplantae; phylum Streptophyta; class Magnoliopsida; order Alismatales; family Hydrocharitaceae; genus Ottelia; species Ottelia alismoides. The sequence continues at coordinate 108,831 of JAZKJV010007918.1, forward strand.
AGGATGCATGACCTCAATCTGTGACAGACACGGTCTTGTCATACCAGAAATCTCGCTTTGCTGATTTTGATGGCTTAGAGCACATCTTCACTCAATGTATGTTCATGTTCTTTCTTTTTTTTAACAAGCATCTTCCATGAGTTATCCAGCAATGGAGAGCCAAACTTCGAGGAGACCAAGCAACTCATCTATTGATGGTTATATAACCTCATACGCCTTTTTTATCGAGAGATTGCAGTCGCAATATCAAATTTAATGGTCATTAGATAAGACATTCATCGAACTTGGGCACTTGTCTACAGAAGATTAGAAATGAAAACTACTCAATATAAGCACCAATCCTCTTTAAATAATTCAGGATAGACAAAGTTAAACTAATAACAATCGAAACTGGTTAAACTAACAGGAAATTTGATTAAACCAACTGATTTATAATGTGGCAATAGTTGCAGTTTGGGTTCGATTGCTTGATCCAATGCAACTGGTCATACCAAAACACTTGTCCGACCTAGAAAATCCAAAACAGATGCATGGCTAGTTTATGGGTTCGGAATTTTAAACTCCTGCTTGATACCCAATATCTGATTCAGTTATTTGCCAATTTTTAAAGTGAAAACCAGTCTCAGGATACACCCTAGCTTAAAAAAATATGCACATGTACCTTCCAGCTTTAGTGCACAAAGAACTTGAAGAAAGAACATTGGATACAACATCTCCAGCACCAAACAAAACTACATATCTCACATAGCAACTACTACTAACCTCATATAATACAAACTTAAATATTCAGACCACAAAGTTTGATTCAGAGAGGCTTTTGCATCCAATGACTGCGAATGCTGCTAACCTAGTACCCAAGTATACCCTGCGATCCCAATTTCATGTTTGCATTCACAAGGTGAAGATCCGACAAACTTTCCTGGAGACCATGATGGAAGCATGGCAATATGCAGAGAAATTCTACCTCCCAAATATTTGGCTCCATCAGAATTGCAGATGCAAAGGATGTTGCTAGCCTTTTGCATCAAAGTTGGCTTGGCAGTTGCTTCCATGTATCCAATGTGATGGCCTAGAGCCACAGGTGTCCTCCCGTAATTTGATTCACCCGAACTACCAAATTTCAGCAAGATAAGATAGAATCATGCCTTCAGTTTACTGTTGTTATCGTCACAAACAGGTCTCCCCGGAGTTTTGAACGCGCAGAATATCCCATAGATAGATGAAGATACAAGATTATCAGTACCAGAGACCTTTCAGACAACAGTTCCGTCTACATTTTAAATAGTAATGCAACTTTTGCGATTTTTAATGTCAAAAGCCATAAAAATTGCGCCAACAATACTTCCCAAGATTATGAACATTGACTGCTCAAAATTTTCTTCCGTTGAAAAGCCTAAGCAGTTGACGAGTGCACGTAGGTCACTTTTTAAACCAGTTCATGGTAGAGTAACAAGTCCCTCTCCACACCATTGGAAGTCACAAAAATTACCAACTTAAACCTCCCATTTCCCAGATTTTCTCTTCCTTTTTAAGCTGATGATAACATTTCTTGGTCATGAAGTATAGAAGTTCTTCCTACTCGATCATCATCCCCTTTCCATCGGTCCTTAAATATGGTTGTGATTGTGCCATCCATCTTTGCAGCCTATCTCGCAGCCGCTAAAACACACCGTGACCCAAGTTCTCTCTCTAAATTTTGCAGAGAGCTTAGTCATCACTTTCTGCGAAGGAGAGGCCCGTCCAACACCGATCCAACGCAGGCTACGAAATGGTCTTCCACTCAGCATCTTATATGACTTGCTAGATAACCCCGTGCACTGGTAAAGATCGAGACTTTTAAGAAATTTCCTTTCAGCCATCGAGGCCAATGCTTCCACAGATGCATCAGTAATGTAGAAACAACTTCGAAGACATAGCTCGCGCAACTTTATACAGATTTCCGAGACTGTGAAGATTGCTCTGTCAGTGACTCCTGGCATGAAACCCAAATCGAAGCTGGATAGGGTCCTACTGATCATTCCACTGCCAAGAAGTAAATGTGCAACACCTCGGTCAGAAACTCTTTTACAACCTCGGATACAAAGGGAGGAAATTGGTGAACTTCCACTTCCAAGGGCCTTCAGCCCACTATCAGTAATGTCTGCACCGCTAAGATCCAATGTTGTCAATTTACAAAGTTTCGAGATCGACACAAGCCCGTGATCTCCAATGCTCTTGCAGCCAGACAAGTCCAAGACCTCTAAACTTTCGCTGAGAGAAAGGCTTCCTGCAGTTTCACAGGTCAGGAGACCACATGATATCAGTTTCAGCTCTTCAAGGGAACACGGGGCTTCTGCAAGATTATGGAATGCCAAATCTGACAGGAAGAACGCATTGACAATCTCAAATCTTTTCAAACCCTTGCAGGAATGGAGAATGGAAATGTAGCCGGCATCGGTCACCTTTGAGAATCCACCGAGTCTAATCATCTCAAGGTTTTTGCACCCCTCAGCCAAAAGAAACACACCCATGTCATTGATCCTTTTAAATGTAGTTGGGAAGTGTTGCCTGCTGCGGGTAAGAGATAGGCATGTCAAATTGTCGATAGAACCCAGAACGTGCAACCCACTATTTGTCATGTCCTGATGTAATGGTGGTTCCTCTACTGGTCGGTCCTCAAGACAAAGATTAGATAGGAAAGGGAGATTGCCAGCAATAAGAAAAAGTAAAGCATCCGTCATGATGTCCAATACGAGAGACAAGGACCGCAAATTGAAATCGGTCAATATAAGATTACTGTGGATGTGAACATCAGAAGAAGTCCTGGTCGGAATTTCACTGCCCGCCTTATGCAGGAAAAGTTTTCTTGCTTGATGTTCAGTAATCGGCTGTAAAACTACGTCCTTCAAACTCCTTGGCAAACCTCGACTAAGTTGAAAAGTTTCAGGGATCGCACAGAGAAGATCTTCGCTTTGATATTTTACCCAAAAAGTCTGCATCCAAGTATCATAGATGTTAATGTGACGAGTAAAAATAAAATAAAACATGCAAAGAAATTATATAGCCCATGCGAAATAAATTTTGAGGTACTTCTGAACAAAATCTACTTTTACTCCAGGGGAAAAAATGTTTTTTTGTTGCACGGTAAAATAAGCACTATCATCGGATAAAGAAGAGTTCCAGACTTCACCTCCAACAACAAACATACTTGAAGAAATCCCTCTATGTTCCTCTTCCAAGATAAAGAATCATGAGCACATCGAATAGTCGCTTCCAATTTCAAAATTCTGAAATAAAATTGGTCATTTCAACATCAACAGAGGTCATATATTTAGAAGAAAAAGTTTCTTATTTATATTTTGACCAAAATATTGGATAAAACTTGCACATAACTGACCAATCGTATAGGTTTAATTTTCATAGGAATCTACCTAGATTTTCAATAACCTATATCAGAATGAAACGGATAAGGATCTCGCAACAAAAAGCAAACATGTTGTATTTAAAGCTAATGTAATTAGATTTTAAATTGATAAACATATGCAATTACATTGGAAAGCAATTTGATTTCAATAGAAAAACTAAATGACATTGGAGAGAAAGTTGGAAATTCCCAAATTTGAAACATGTGAGTTTTGGGTGGAAGTTTAGTACCACATCTAGTATTTCTAAACTTAGGTGGGGTTATATATGAGTTCATACCCCAAGCTCTTGTAGCAATAGTAGAAATGAGGAATGGAGGATCACATACTCACGTACGCACTCCATTCCGTCTCCGGCACCAGCACCAACACAGACTCGAGAGAGTCAATTCTGATATTGATACTTCTACTGCGGATTTCATTAGCATGTCGAATAATTAATTGTGATTCGACTGCATAGAGGGAATTCGACTCGACTCCAACAACTCTGATCTAGTCGTCGTTTCAGAATCCGAAGAGGCACCCATTGAGAGGCGTTTTCAGAAGATGAAAGCCACGCCCTAAGTCTTCTTGTACCCTCTCCCTATACGCCATTTTCTTTACTCGCAAGAAAACTCTCTTATCATCTCTTGTTCTCTGTTCTACCGCAATTGCGACCTACGATTCTTCTTCTCTCAGATGCAGTTCTCTGAGGTACTTTCGAGGATGATCTTGTCGGTGTGCGTGGACGACGATCGTGTGTTGTTGTATCCTGGGAATGGATCGTCAGTACCCTTCGCATCGGTATTGTTGGGTGATATCCTCTCTAAAGACAGTCTGTAATGGAAGCTTCGGTGATCTCTAAACTAATTGATTTACTTTTTTGTTTGTCACAATTGATTTATTATTTTGCTTTTCCTGGATCTCGCCCTAAAATGGTGTATAAATGAATGATTGGTTCCTGCATGCATTTTGTAATCGGATTATGAATCGGAAATGTATGCTTATTAACTTGATAATCCATAATGCATTTATATTGATTCGCATAGATTTGGAAAATTATTTTTTATTGTATATCTTGGTAATCTTGTTACCAACAATCTTAGAGAAAATATCCAGAATCAGAATTAAAACCATGTCAAACACCATGTTTAAATCGAGGATGGATACGACCGGTATGCCTGAAAAATTCGATAGTCAGAATTTCAAGTTTGGCAACAATGCATGAAAATCTGGTTAACCACCATAGAGTTAATCTCGATGCTTGAAACTGAATGCTATATGGTCAAAAGGGAAAATCCCACACTCGATAGTCAGAAGACGCAATCTACGTGTAAGGAACATGACCGTATATGTCATGGTTGCATCTTGTTAGCTCTATCCAACATGTTGTTTGACATATATTGTTTGTCCACGCAGACAGCGAAGAAGCTATTGGAAGAACTAGACCGGAAATATAATACCGAAGATCTCGGTATTGAGAAATACTCCGTTGTTAAGTTCTTAAAGTTTTCCATGACTGAAAGGAAGTTGATTTCTGAACAGGCACACGCGTTTCTACTCTTGCTCCATGGTTGATGTCGAGATGAAACTTCCAAAGAAGTTTCAGGTCATGTGCATCATAGAAAATTTTCCAGGTCTTGGAAAGACTTCGGCATCGCCCTGAAACACAGAAAGGAGAAATTTTGTATGGATAACTTGATGATAGAAATCGCCATAGATGAGGAACATCGGAAACAAAAGTATGTGATTCATGTTTATGTTCAGATGAAGGTTAATTTCATGACCTCGAAGGGCAAAGATAAGAAGGGAAAGGGTAGTAACAATAATAAAATGAAACCAAAGAGCAAGATCCAGAAAAAGGCAAAGAATGGACCATGATGATATTATAATCAAGCTGGCCATTGGAAGAAGGATCAGTCGTCCTTAAAGGCTCAACCTAAGGCTGCAGATTGGAGTTCGCAAATGAATATGATCACTACGGGACTTGGGGATAGGGAAGCGTATGTCTTTATAAAACCTGCACTATACCATATCCATGATCCTAATGAATGGCTCGTGGATACGGAAATCAATATACATATATGATCTTATAGAACTTTGTGTTCTTATCAGATCTGCCATGGCGGGACTGTGAAGATGGGGAATGATTTTGTGACCAGGATGCTAATGCTAGGTCAAGACAAGTCAATTTGAGGTTCTCCTTTGGACGTGTATGGACTTTACGCGAGGTGTTACATGTACCTGAAGTAAAGAAGAATGATTTTGAGTTGAACTTTAAATGTAATAAAGTTGCCATTCTGAGACATGTCATTTTTTATTAAAAAAATGCTATTTGGCATATTTTGAATTGTTATTTAAAAGTGAACATTGGTTTCAGTGAATGTTCTAAATTCTGAATGTTTTAATTCTCTATCTCATGCTATTAATAATTTAGAATCTTGTGATCTGTGGCATGTAGATTGGACCATGTGAACTTGAATTCAATTAAAAGAATGATGAATTTAGAGTTGATCCCTAAACTACTGTTGATAAAACTCAAAAATGTGAAATTTGTTTGCAAGATAATACACCTAGAAAGTCTTTTCAGTCAATCCCTGGAGATCGTGAGAACTTGGATCTAGTGGCACACAGACATCTGTGAGTTTAATGGTGTGTTGACCAGAGATAATAAGAAAAACTTTGTCACCTTTATAGATGATGGTAGTAGATATTTCTATGTGTATCTAATGAAAATCAAGGAGGAAGTCTTAGAGAAATTCCTTATATTTAAGAATGAGGCTGAGACACAAACAGGAAAAGTGCTTAAACGCCTTAGGTTAGATATAAGAAGTGGATATACTTCTAACTTGTTTGATGAACAATACAAGTTGTTTAGCATAGTTCGTGAAGTTATTACTCTATATCACCGCAATCAAATGGGATAGAAGAACGAAAAAATAAAACATTAAATGACATGATCAATGCTCTCCTACATAGTTTTGGACTTTCAACCTATATGTGGGGAGAGGCTTTGAATATGACTTGTCATATTCTGAATAGGGTCCATCCAAGACATACGAAAAAGTATCCTTTTAAATCTTGGAGAAATAGAAAATTAAGCCTAAGATATCTCAAAAAGTGGAGCTGTCTCACTATGGTTTTAGTCCCAGAACACAAGAGAAAGAAGCTAGGTCCTAAAACTATTGATGTGGTCTTCTTACGTTATATGGAAAATAGCTATGCATATAGGTTCTTGGTAATTCAGTCCGAGATACCAGGCATAGATGTCAACACTATTGTTGAACTTCGTGATGCTACCTTCTTTAATGATGCCTTCCCTATGAATACTGGAATTTCTCATAATATGACCAATGATGTTGCCTCCACATCAGGATCATTTCAAATCAAGTGAAAAGATAACGAATGTGGGGGTTGAGACTCAATCCGAACCGACCAAGGATAGCCAGGGATCTGGGTACTAACTTTGTTGTCTACCAGATCGAGGGTGATCCACCAAGTTACAAGGAAGTCGTGTCTTCATCTAAAGCAAAACAATGAAAGGAAACCGGCAAACCTGAGATGGATTCCATTATGGCTAATGGAGCTTGGGAACCGGTTGATTTACTAAAAAAGTGCTCTACCATTGGATGCAAATGGGTATTTAAGAGAAAACTTAGACATGACGGATCAACTGAAAAGAATAAAGCCAGATTAGTTGTTAAGAGCTTTGAGCAGAAGGAATGTATCGATTATTTTGATACTTATTCTCTCATGACTAAGATGATCACAATCCGGATGCTTATAGCATTATCATCTGTATATGATCTCTCTATCCACCATATGGATGTGAAGACCGCATTCTTGCATGATGATCTATATCAACCTGATGGGCTTGTGACTCATAGGAATGAGGGACAAGCTTACAAGCTTGTTAGAGCACTTTATACTTTCAACATCTCAAGATTATACTTTAGTTCAAAGATGATTTCTCAAGTGACTAGTAACCTCAATGTCCAAAAAGCATCATTGTCCAACAAGGTCTTCTTGAAAAGACTGGATTTCATAGATATCGACAACAACATCTCCCAAAAGAACTATGTCAACAACATAGATTGCAAAGATAATCACACCTTCCATCAGTCGCCTAAAGAGATTTTTTGGATTTCATAAGTCATGATCTTCATGCTAAGCATGCCAAACCAAGTTCTAGGACTATGTTTCAAGCCATAAATGACCTTCCTAAGTCGGCATGCACATTCTTTAATAGCTGTAGAGTTCATATTTATATGGGTAAATGGATCTTTGGATGAGGGACCGCTTATCCATCCTTCTCTATATATTGTACTCGTCCCTCCTCATTGAAAAATTATCTTAGTGAAGAGTCCCTTAATCTCTAGTGAGGAAGATTAGGGATTGAGAGCCTGCGTGGTTTTTTCCTTTCCGTAGGGTTCTCCACGTAAATCTGTGTCTCCATATTTGTGTGTGCTTAGTGCGTTGGATTCTAACATGGTATCATAGCCTCACTGACGCTTAAGATTGCATCTTCTGCTACTTGAAGTGCTGGAATTTGGTATCCACTGTGCCGGAATTTCTTTGGTGGTTGGTTTTTTCATTTCTCTCGTCGTCGGTCACCATTTTACGTTGCGGCAATCACTCCACGGTGTTGTGGAGTTATGGTAGAGGTCTAAATCCATCCGCAGGAGGTCGTTGTTGTTGCTATAGTTGTTTTTTGGTATCCAAATTTGATCCGAGCTCCATTGGCATTGTGAGGTAAATTCCCTGGTTGTTAGGGGAACAAGCTTTAGTGTGAGCTTTGTACTCTTGAGAATGTTTCTTGGAAATTTTTTCTACCCCTGTTTTGCATGAGAAAAGTGGGTTGTGTATTGTTGTTCGTCAAGTGTTCGACAAAATGCCACAAAGGTCTGGTATAATTTTGAAGTTTACGGGTTACTGCTCTTTTGTAAGATCTTCCGACAGTGTTATCTCCCTTGGTTGTTGTTGTGTTTTGGGTTGCATTCGTACCATTTTTTCCTTAACAAAGAGGGTTGGCATTGTGTTCTAGACAACAACTTGTCCAATGAGTTTAGGAGGAGTGGAAGCTACGTTTTTTCTCGCTCCATTGAAGCATGAGGTTGTCTCTATTGTCTAGGATAGTTGTTGTGATTTGTATTCTTTATGTCGAACTGCTATTCATATTGAACGCAAGGTGTCTGACTAAAATGTCTATGAGAGATAATCAAAGTCTAAAGGCTATGAACTTCCGGGTGAATGATCTATGACGCTTGGAGCATCTAAAGAAACTGACTTGGCAAAGGATACCATCATGGAGTTACAGTCCCTCTTGAATAAATCGTTTATGAAAGTATCTGCATCTTTGCAATCGACGGATAATGGTTCAGTTTTTAATAGAGAAGAATTAGTAATACTTGCTCTACCAAATCTGAGTGGATTATCGACGTCCAATCACATGACGGGTGATCCTAGAATGTTTCACAATTACAAGTTATCATCTGGAAGAGAGAAAGTTACAGTTGCAGACGGTCTCCAGCTACTGTTGCTGGAAAAGGAACGATTTCTGTTGTTGACCGCTTCCTCTTTACATATGCACTTCACATCCCTAATTTCCAGGTAAATCTTTTGTCAGACAATAAGATTAAAGAATTGCATTGCAGGTTGATTGTTTATCACAATTCGTATGCTCTAGAAGACTTATAGACATGCAAGAAGATTGGAATTGGATTAGTTGAGGATGGAATATATCGCACTCCAGCACGAGCGGGTCAAGCCCTTACCTCTATGATGAAAGCTCGCCTTGAAAAGGAAAACTCTACTTTAATACGAAAATAGCACGAACATCTCGGTCATATCAATTTTTTCTCTTTACAAAAGTTGATGCCTGAGATTTTCTCTAGAGTGTCTGAAGATGATTTGCATTGTGAGGTTTGTCAATTCGCAAAGCAAACAAGTACCACATTTCCTACATCTACCGGTATATCGACTTATGCATTTGAATTAGGGATAATTACACCCATAACCCTGAGTAATTCCTCAATATCATTCATAACCCTATATAACCATGAATTACATGGGAAACCCTGGATAGTTACTCCGTCTCACACACATAACCCTCCGTTAGTTTACTAGGTTAACTCAACTATATGAATGAGTTTATCTAACTCACCCTCAATCCAACGGTTAGGAAATAATCAAAAAAAATATCCCTCCACCCTTCCCTCCCCCTCCGTCCACCTCAACCTCCCCACTCCGACCTCCTCCCCTTCCCCCATCGTCAGCGCAGGTGCGGCGCGCCGCCGCTCCTCTGTTTCCTCTCTCAAGCCACAGCGGATATGCGGTCTAGGTGGAGACTCCTCCGTGCACGTGGAGACCACCGGTATCCTGTCCACATCCCTGACATCGATAGGGGAGGAGGAGGAGCTCGGTGAGGGCCCGAGGGAGGGAGGGTTTTGACACAGGGAGGAGGCGCGGTCAGGTCTTCGATGCAAGGGAGGAGCTCGACGGGGGTGGCTGGAGGAGGGAGGGGAGGAGGTCGGCTGGGGGGGAGGAGGGTGCTGCGACAGGGGGAAGGGAAGGGGCTTCACTGGGGGAGGGCTGAACAGGGGAAGGGATCTTTCCAGGGGTGTTTGGGGAAGGATTGCGACAGGGGGAAGGGGGCTTCCAGGTGGGGTGGAGATGAGTGGCGACGGGGGAAGGCTTTCCAGGCAGGAACAGGGGTAGGGGCGGGAGGGCGCTACGATAGGGGGAAGGGGGGTTCCAGGCGGCACCAGGGAAGGGCTACAACAGGAAGGGGCCTCTTGCCAGGAATGGGCGGTGGGGGAAGAGGGCTCCCAGGCAGGGGCGGTGGCGGGAGGGATTCGGCAGTCGTTGATGCGGCGGCGGAGCTTGGCCCAAGATGGAGGTCGACGAAAATCTGCAAGCAGATTGCGATGGGGATGCTGCTGGGGTTCGCGGCGGCGTTGTGCTCGGTGGTTGCTGGTCATGATGGCCTGGTGCATCAAGGAAAGAAAAAGAGATATAGGGCATGATTTGTAAATTCGATAGAGTATTAGGGGTAATTTTGACTTTTTCTAACGGAAACCGTCAACTATAACGGTCATCTGAAACGGACCATAACACAGGGTCATGTAATGTAAGAGTTAAGCAATACTCAGGGTTTCTCGTGTAATTCGCGATTATGCAGGTTATTATTGTTATTGCAGAATTACTCAGGGTTATGGGTGTAATTATCCCTTTGAATTACTACATTCTGATGTTTGGAGTCCGTCAAGTGTGAAGAGCATGGGTGGTCATATGTACTATATCACTTTCATTGATGATTTTTCACAGAGTACTTATGTGTACCTTTTAAAACATATAAATAGAAGTGAAGTACATGTTGTTGTAGAGAACTTTGTAAATATGATAAGTACTCAGCATGCAACGAGAGTAAGAATGCTCAAGACTGATAATGCCAAGGAGTACCTGGAAAATTCCCTACGTGTTTTTCTTGATGAGAAATGTATCCTCCATGAAACCTCATGTAGTTACACGCCACAACAGAACAGGATTGCGGAAAGAAAAAAATTGTCATTTATTAAATGTCACCAGAGCACTCCTACTGCAACGGAACGTGCCAAAGAATTTTTTAGGAGTTGTCTTGACTGTTGCTTGTCTGATCAATAGGACACATCCGGTCGTAATTGGGAAGAGAACTCATTTCTCTATCATCCATCCGGATACATCTCCCTTCAGTTTGGACCCACAGGTTTTTGGATATGTCTGCTTTCTTCGCAACTCTGGACCAGGTTGGCGTAAGTTAGATCCATGAGCCACGAAATACATCGTTCTTGGGAATTCTGGAATCCAAAAAGGATACAAATGTTATGGCCTCGTGGCTCGTCGTCTTCATGTTAGTAAAGATGTTACTTTCTTTGAGAGTGAGTCCTGCTTCTCTAAGAGATTTTCTCAAGGGGAGCCCGTGAGAACAAATGTTGAGAAAGATGAGAATGAGATTTATTTTCTGGGTGACATACAAGAGGCTATCAATGTGGGGGAGGGAAATGAGCAAGATAGAGACAAAGACTGAAAATATAAACAGATTTGGACAGACTTATAGCAGAAAAAGGAATCAGATAAAGTGGCGGAGACTGAAGAAGAGATGATATTGAACCATGATATCAGCATTTCCTCTGATCATGATGTCAATCTTTCCACTGATGATTTTGGCCATGAAAACTCTACGAGTGTTCCTCTCTCTCTCTCTCTGTTGATATCCATACTGAGAATGCCAACTCTTTGCTGGATGATCATCCCATTGCTATGAGAAAATCTGTTAGAACTATTCGAGCCTCTACTCGTTATCTAGTGGAGGACTTTGTTTCTTACACAAATACGAGCTCGAGATATAAATGCTTTATTACCTCTCTTGATACTCATTACGTTCCCAAAAATATAGATGAAGCCAAAAGGGATCCGAAATGGATCAATGTTGTGAAGGAAGAAATGGATGCCTTTGTAAAAAATAATACTTGGGATATTGTTGATGCTCCTAAGGGTGTTCACCTTGTTGGCTCTAAATGGGCCTACAACAACAACAACAAAGCCTTTTCCCACAATTAAGTAGGGTCGGCTACATGGATTCTTCGCCTCCATTCAAATCTATCTTGTGTCAATCTCGTACTTATAAACAAAAAACTAAGATCCCTTCGTATAGTCTCTTTACAACACTTCTTGGGCCGTCCTCGCCCTCTTTTAGCCGACTCAACATCCCAACACTCGCATCTCCTAACCGGTGCATCAGTTGACCTTCTTTGCAAATGACCAAACCATCTTAAGCGGTTTTCTCGCATCTTATCCTCGATCGGAGCTACACCAACTTTTTTTTTTATTGCATTATTCCGAATCCGATTTTTACGTGTATGTCCACACATCCATCTTAGCATTTTCATTTCTGCTACAGCCATTCTCTGCACATGTCTATGGTTCACAGGCCAACATTCAGAACCATAAAGCATAGCAGGTCTCACGGCTGCTTTGTAAAACTTTCCTTTAATTTTTAGAGGAATTTTCTTATCACAGAGAACAGCGGAGGCTCCTCTCCACTTTAGCCAGCCTGCATTTATTCTATTAGTAACATCTCCATCAATTTCCCCATCATGTTGCAAAATAGATCCCAAATATCTAAAAGAATCTCTTTTCTGAATGTTATCGTCACCAATCTTCACCTCGATTGCTTCACCATTGCTTCCATCAAAGGTGCATTCCCTATATTCCGTCTTAGCCCTACTTATACGAAAACCTTTACTCTCCAATGCATGTCTCCAAACCTCAAGCTTCTCATTTACTCCATCTATAGTCTCGTCAATCAACACAATATCATCAGCAAATAACATACACCAAGGTAACTCATCCTGAATGTGACTTGTCAACTCGTCCATAATCAAAGTAAAAAGAAATGGACTCAAAGCTGAACCTTGATGTAAACCAATGTTGATATCAAAATAGTCGGTCTTCCCCGTCGGGGTCCTTACACAAGATAAAGCCCTATCATACATATCCTTTATGAGATTAATGTATAGGACAGGTACTTGTCTCTTCTCCAAAACTCTCCACAGTCTCTCATGGGACGGAATCATAAGCCTTCTCCAAATCAATAAAGATCATATGGAGATTCTTTCTTTTAGCTCTATAAATCTCCATTGTTCTCCTTAGCAAATGGATGGCTTCAATAGTTGAGCGACCTGGCAACCTTCTTTTACTTGGGATAACTTGGCTCTAAATGGGCCTATACAATTAAATATGATGCTGATGGGAACATTGACAGATTCAAAGCTTGGCTTGTGGCTAGAGGATATAACCAGAAATATGGGATTGACTACCTGGAAACATTAGCTCATGTTGCCAAGATGAATACAATCAGAGTTGTTATTTGTCTAGCAACTCATTTTTCTTGGAAAATGTACCAATTAGATGTGAAAAATACTTTCTTGATGGTGATCTTAAAGAAGAAGTGTATATGAAAATATCGCCTAGGTTTGAGAATGACAAGTGTTGCAAACTAAAAATGTCTTTATATGGATTAAAGCAGTCACCAAGAGTTTGGTTTGAACGCCTTCGTGTGGTCATGAGTAGAAATAGATATACTCAACTGAATGGAGACCACACCCTGTTTATAAGGAGAAATGGAGAAAAAAGATCTATTCTTTTAGTGTATGTCAATGACAAGATACTTACAGGTGATGATGAAGGGGAACTTTCCAGGATAAAGACAACACTTGCAAGTGAATTTAAATTGAAGAATTTGGGGACGTTAAAATACTTCCTAGGCATTGAGATGGCTCGATCTCCATGAGGTATGTGTCTAAATCAACGAAAATATGCTCTAGACTTATTGAAGGATTGTGGCATGTTGGGATGCAAGCCTGCTACTAATCCTATTCAGGCAAATCATAAACTTAATAAAGATGATGGTGACCTTCTTGATGATGCGGGAAAGGGTAGGTATCAAAGGTTAGTGAGAAAATTGATATATCTTACCCTTACAAGACCGGATATTACATACGATGTAAATGTGGTGAATCAATTTATGCATGCTCCTACCACTTCTCATGTTAATGCGATAAACAAAATCCTATGTTATATAAAAGGATCGTCAGGAAAAGGTCTTATGTTCAAGAAAAATCCCGGAGTCACTATTGAAGGATATATTGATGCTAACTGGGTTGGCTCCGTTGATGATAGAAGATCCACAATATATCTATGCGAAAATTTAGTTATTTGGAGAAGTAAGAAGCGGAATGTGGTTCAAGAGCAAGTGCTGAAGCAGAATACCAGATGCTTGCCAATGTTGTTACAGAAATTCTATGGTTAAAAATTCTGCTCCATGACTTGGGCATCAAGACTCATATGCCAATGAAGATATTTTGTGACAACAAGGCCGTAATCATGTAATTCATGACAGAACGAAGCATTTGAAAATTGAAAGATACTTCATCCGTGAGAAGATTGAGGATGGCTTGTTGTGCCTTCCATACATGAAGTCTACCGACCAGGTTGCTGATCTCTTCACAAAGGGGCTCCCTACGGTACAATTTGAGTTGAATGTAGGTAAGTTGGGCATGGTGGACATGTATGCCCAACTTGAGGGGGGTGTTGAGTTCATACTTATATGGGTAAACGGAACTTCAATGAGGGATCGTTTACCCATACTTCTCTGTATATTGTACTCATCCCTCCTCATTGAAAAATTATCTTAGTGAAGAGTGTTGTAATCTCTAGTGAGAGAGATTAGGGATTGAGAGCCCTCGTGGTTGTTCCCTCTCCGTAGGGTTTTCCACGTAAATCCGTGTCTTCATATTTGTGTGTGCTTAGTGCGTTAGATTCTAACAAGCGTAACCAGGTGATATAAACCTCCTTAAGATCTCCAAATAAAAATGTTTTTCAAAATAAAAAATATCCATAAAAAAGGAACATTTTTCACATCGAGCTAATAAATGAAAGCATTCTGGTTGACTCAAAGGGTAGGACCCCATCGTGACAACTAGGGTGAAGATACCAATCAATACAATATGTTTGAGTGAACCTTTCTACCACAAGCCTTGCCTTGAGTCATTCAACTTTGTCATCGGGAATATACTTGATATTAAACAACCATTGACATGCAACCAAAGCGTAACCTAGAGGATGTGGCACCAAATCCCATGTACCACAAAATAGAAGGATATTCATCTCATGCCCATAGTTTCATTCCATCCAGAATCCTGCAATATTGCAATAAAATCTTTCTAAACCGACACAGCCATCCATGCATTGGTAAAGTGTTAGTCAGGAGCATATAAGCCATCATGGCATAATGAGATATAGATATATAATGAATGACATTACCCCTTTATAAAGGGGCGAAGAGTAAGCTAGATGATACAAAAGGAGCATCTAGAGAAAAAAGTTGATGAGGGAATGCCAGCAACAAGTTGCACATCAATTGGCAAAGGTGTAGACTCTAGCACTTCGACATACCTTATTTGGTAGACTTGATGTAATTATAGGAATTCCAAGGAATGTCACAAGCAGGATCGATGAAATCCTACTCTCAAAAAAGATGACATCTACCAACATATAGTAGCAACAAATAGCAGAATCATAATAGTATACCTTTTTTGGTTCTGCAGTGTCGACGGAAAACATGTTTAATTGCACAGATACAAGTATGCATGTTGAAAATTATAAAAAGGCAGTGCAACCAAATAAAAACAATGGAAGGGAGAAGCCTGAGTGTTAACCAAGGAGAGAAAAATGGGGTGACTGCCATATTAAGAACTAATGATGGAACCATGTCGATCAAGTAGTTTTCCAGAGTAAATCATGCTAAAAGGTCTCTATAAATCATGCTAAAAGGTCTCTATAACCTTCATCTTAGTAAGAAGAGTACAAGCAACATCACTAAGGTGTCTCATCTTAGTAAGAAGAGTACAAGCAACATCACTAAGGTGTCTCAGCTTCCGCTCCGCACCCTCATTTTGTTTGGAGCTATAGGTATACCCAAGTATCTCTACTAAAATCATCTAGAAAACTAATAAATTAGTGTTGCATCACAACTAAAATCAAAAATGATGATTGACAAGGCTTTAAGCAGTGAGGAAGCGTGTCTCGATAGTGTTTTTCGACCTGGCATACAACCATATCAAAAGTCTTGAGCGGATACAGTTCACAGAGCATGAGAGAGGGTCGAGGCAGACGAGTGACCAAAACGAAGATGTCATAGAAATGGATTGATGAAGATCAACAAAGCACAAATAAAGACAAGATGCCAAGTAACAACGATCATCCTTCTCATAACCTCCAATGATAATTTGGTGCATCCAAATGTCTTGAAAATTGCAAAAGGGATGGTTAAAGCTATCTCTACAACCAAGTTGAGCATATAATAGTCCAACAAAAAGAGAAGCCGAAGGAAACTCGTGTGTACAGTAAACTCCAGAGATGGAGTGAATGCTACTGACACAGGTAACAGGCAAGTGAAATTCATTAGCAACTCAGTCGACCAGATATTCATATATTCATAGAATACTCGATAAGAGTGGTATCTTCACAGTAACGTGATTAGATCCACTTGAATCAATGATCCATTGGAGATATGAAGTGAAAACAATATGAGTTACTGTAAAGGAGGTAGTGATAAGTCTAGCCATGGTAAAATCTGTAGTAGGGATGGTCTAAAGAAGTCAAATGAGTCATCCATCATCGAGGGCAGTTGAACAGCCAGTGTAGGCTTAGTAGATTTTAGACGTTGTCTCATAGGTCATGTCAATTACTCAATAGTACAGTAGCATTTAAGACTAATTATCGTATGACTGACTATAAGATGTTGACCAAACTTCACTTGGTACCTGTCAAATGGATGATTGGTCCACTAGCATTGTACACATGGAAAGAATGTCTGCATATGGCCTGTTAGGCATAATTCATAACCTATGGTTCAAACTCCTCAAGCACATAACACCTTAATCACTTGGACAACCTCTTTCTCCTCGTTTATTAAAGCTGGCAAGTGTAGAATACTCCCTACAAACGATGGAGTAGGTATAGGTAGTATAGTATCAAGTTGATGAACTTGGACAAAGATGGCATGCAGAGATGGAACAACATCAACGGTGACTGCGACAAGAGGCATTGTCTTTTGAAGTCTCGTCAATCATGGTGATCAAGTAATACGAAGAAGATTGATTTTCAACGAACCAATACTTGTTTACATATGGAAGCCGTGACTCCTATAATATGTTCATGCATGGGGTTGTGTGCACGCAAACAAGGAAGCACAATGACACCCTCATAAGAGTCAAACATATGAAAGGAATAGGCAGGCATGAGCCCCCATCGGTTGGCAATGTCTGACGAGGGATTGCATAAGGGGTGCCTAAGCGACATGAGATGGAGTATCTGATGCAATATTTCTCAAATTGACAGGTTACGCCATAATGAAACCATCACGGATTTAAGGATTTTTCAAAATTAGAGATTCTCGTCCCTAATTAGTTATTTTAAATTAGTCGTTTATTTTATTTAAATAAATGGAGATTGATTGTAATCTCAACATTTTTGGTAGATAATTTTAGTTAGAGTCAAATTAGGAAGTCGGTTAGAGTAATTATAATCGGTTAGGATTTTATTTTATTTGATATTATCTTCTTTGTATTTTTTATAATGCCACATCCCGTATATAAAGATAATGGTAGTACTTTGAAGCAGTACAAAAACATATTGCAATTTGATATTTATCTCCTTGTCTCTCTCTCCACGCGATCTCCGCGATTCGACTCTGAAATCCCGTGCAATTGATGTGTTCTTCTCTTTCTTTGTCTCTTCTCTAAATTTCTTCCACCAAACAATTTTTCCATTGTTGGATCACTAGAACTAGGTGGTGGAATCTTCCGCTGAAGCAATCAAGCTTCAAGGAGAAGGTTTTAGAAGACTTATCTTGGGATTGTAGCGGTAGTGCAAACGAGATGTGGGAGGCAGTAGCATCTTGTATCCGAAAGGTAGCCAAAGAGATGCTAGGCGAGTCAAAAGGAGGAGCTCCGGGTCAAAAGGAGGCTTGGTGGTGGAGTGAAGGGGTGCAAGAGAAGCTAAAAATTAAAAGAGCTTGCTTTAAAGCTATGTCTAAGGATAGAACAGAGGAAACTGTCACAGACTATAAAATAGCGAAGAAGGAAGCAAAGAAGGCTGTAAGCGAAGCTAAGTCAAAAGCTTATGAGGTTTTGTATAAAAATCTCAACTCTAAAGAGGGCCAGAAGGATATATTCAGGTTAGCCAAAGCAAGAGAAAGAAAGACCAAAGACCTTTCTCAAGTGAGATGCATTAAGGACGAGGAAGGTCACGTGCTTGTTACTCAGAAGGATATAAAGACTAGATGGGAGCAATACTTCCATAAACTTTTCATTGGAGAAGGAAATAGAGAGATCACTTTGGGTGATCTAGCTAGTAGTGAAAGTTGCTTGAATCGTGCATGCTATAGACGAATACAAAGAAAAGAAGTAGAGGAGGCTTTGAAGGTTATGAGACCTAGGAAAGGTGTTGGACCGGATGACATCCCTGTAGAAGTATGGAAAGTTTTAGGTGAGCGTGGTTTGACTTGGCTTACGAATCTATTCAATGTTATTTGGCGAAGCAAGAAAATGCCTGAAGATTGGAGGAGGAGTATCGTGGTGTCTCTTTATAAGAATAAAGGAGACATTCAAAATTGTTCAAATTACAGAGGTATCAAGCTGATGAGTCACACTATGAAAATTTGGGAACGTGTGATCGAAAGAAGGTTGAGACAAGTTTCCCAAATAAAAGAAAACCAATTCGGATTCATGCCAGGTCGCTCAACTATTGAAGCCATCCATTTGCTGAGGAGAACAATGGAGATTTATAGAGCTAAAAGGAAGAATCTCCATATGATCTTTATTGATTTGGAGAAGGCATATGATTCCGTCCCATGAGAGATACTGTGGAGAGTTTTGGAGAAGAGACAAGTACCTGTCCTATACATTAATCTCATAAAGGATATGTATGATAGGGCTTTATCTTGTGTAAGGACCCCGACAGGGAAGACTGACTATTTTGATATCAACATTGGTTTACATCAAGGTTCATCTTTGAGTCCATTTCTTTTTACTTTGATTATGGACGAGTTGACAAGTCACATTCAGGATGAGTTACCTTGGTGTATGTTATTTGCTGATGATATTGTGTTGATTGACGAGACTAGAGATGGAGTAAATGAGAAGCTTGAGGTTTGGAGACATGCATTGGAGACTAAAGGTTTTCGTATAAGTAGGGCTAAGATGGAATATATGTAATGCACCTTTGATGGAAGCAATGGTGAAGGAATCGAGGTGAAGATTGGTGACGATAACATTCAAAAGAGAGATTCTTTTAGATATCTGGGATCTATTTTGCAACATGATGGGGAAATTGATGGAGATGTTACTAATAGAATAAATGCAGGCTGGCTAAAGTGGAGAGGAGCCTCCGCTGTTCTCTGTGATAAGAAAATTCCTTTAAAAATTAAAGGAAAGTTTTACAAAGCATTCGTGAGACTTGCTATGCTTTATGGTTCTGAATGTTGGCCTGTGAACCATAGACATGTGCAGAGAATGGCTGTAGCAGAAATCAAAATGCTAAGATGGATGTGTGGACATACACGTAAAGATCGGATTCGGAATGATGCAATCAGAAAGAAAGTTGGTGTTGCTCCGATCGAGGATAAGATGCGAGAAAACCGCTTAAGATGGTTTGGTCATTTGCAAAGAAGGTCAACTGATGCACCGGTTAGGAGATGCGAGTGGTGGGATGATGAGCCGGCTAAGAGAGGGCGAGGACGGCCCAAGAAGTGTTGGAAAGAGACTATACGAAGGGATCTTAGTTTTTTGGATATAAGTCCGAGATTGACCCAAGATAGATCTGAATGGAGGCGAAGAATCCATGTAGCCGACCCTACTTAATTGTGGGAAAAGGCTTTGTTGTTGTAGTTGTTGTTGTTGTTGAATTTAACTCAGTCATGGCCGGTTCCAAGCTCAGGTAAATGAGAAGGGTTGCGTTAGGTAGCCGACAGCCATCGTAAAACAGTCGGAGACAACTTCCTAAATAATATATTTTTAAAAAAAATACTATTTATGAAGTTGCCTCATGACAGTCGGACCTTTTCAACATATATTTAAGCAAACATACTGAGTTCGTTGGGGTGTTCCCTACTTGTGACGCATTGCATCGCCGGAATGTAATGAAAAATTGGCAAGGGTATGTACATCGCAGTTTGGATGTAGTTCAAAACTTGCAAGGGTTCTCGCATGAGGAACGCATGCGGGTAATTAAGCTAGTTCCGCTGCATCACCGCTCGGATGCAGTCCAAAATTTACAAGGGTTCTCGCATAATGGACGCGTGCGAGTAAATAAGTTAGTCCAGAAGAGATTACTTTGCGGATTGGTAGTCGGAATATTGGTACTTTAACTAGAAAATTAATGGACATAGTGGATACGATGGAAAGAAGGAAGATTTATATACTATATCTTTAAGAGACTAAATGGGTTGGAGAGAAAGTAAGGGATATTGAGAAGACTGGCTTTAAACTTTGGTATTCAGGTAAAAATAAGGGTAGAAATGGTGTTGGAGTGATTGTTCATAAGGATTTGAAGAATAGCATAGTTGAGGTGCAAAGATTCGAGGATCAGATTATTTTGCTAAAATTGGTGCTTAAAGAAGAAATTCTGGATATCACCTCAGTTTATGCACCTCAAATTGGTTTAGATGAAATGACTAAACATGCTTTTTGGGAGGATCTGGATAAGATTTTACAAGAAATCCCACAAAGAGAGATGATTTGCATAGGTGGAAATCTTAATGGACATGTGGGAGAAACTAAAAATTAAAAGAGCATGCTTTAAAGCCATGTCTAAGGATAGAACGGAGGAAACTATCACAAACTTCAAAATAGCGAAGAAGGAAGCAAAGAACATTGTAAGCAAAGCTAACTCCAATGCCTATGAAGTTTTATATAAAAATATCGACTCTAAGGAAGGCCAAAAGGATATATTCATATTGGCCAAAGCAAGAGAAAGAAAGACCAAAGACCTTTCTCAAGTGAGATGCATTAAAGACGAGGAAGGTCACGTGCTTGTTACTCAGAAGGATATAGAGACTAGATGGGAACAGTACTTCCATAAACTTTTCATTGGGAAGGAAATAGAGAGATCACTTTGGGTAATCTAGTTAGTAGTAAAAGTTACTTGAATCATGCAAGCTATAGACGGATACAAAGAAAGAAAGTAGAGGAGGTTTTGAAGGTTGAGGTATAGAGACATAAGTTGGAGACTAAAGGATTTCGTATAAGTAGGGCTAAGACGGAATATATGGAGTGCACTTTTGACGGAAGCAATGGTGAAGGAATCGAGGTGAAGATTGATGACGATAACATTCGGAAGAGAGATTCTTTTAGATATCAAGGATCTATTTTGCAACATAATGGGGAAATTGATGGAGATGTTACTAATAGAATAAATGCAGACTGGCTAAAATGGAGAGGAGCCTCTGTTGTTATATGTTATAAGACAATTCCTTTAAAAATTAAAGAAAAGTTTTACAAAGCAGTAGTTAGACCTGTTATGCTCTATGGATCCGATTGTTGACCTGTGAACCATAGACATGTGCAGAGAATGGTTGTAGCAGAAAAGAAAATGCTAAGGTGGATGGGTGGACACACACGTAAAGATCGGATTCGGAATGATGCAATCAGAAAGAAAGTTGGTGTAGCTCCGATCGAGGATAAGATGTGAGAAAACCGCTTAAGATGGTTTGGCCATTTGCAAAGAAGATTAGTTGATGCACCAGTTAGGAGATGCGAGTGCTGGGATGTTGAGCCGTCTAAGAGAGGGCGAGGACGGCCCAAGAAGTGTTGGAAGGAAATGATACGAAGGGATCTTAGTTTTGTGGATATAAGCCCGAGATTGATCCAATATAGATCTAAATGGAGGCGAAGAATACATATAGCTGATCCTACTTAATTGTGGGAAAAGGCTTTGTTGTTGTTGTTGTTGAGTTTTTTATATGCATCATCTGGTACCAGAGCATGGCAACCGAATCTTCTTACGATTCGACAATCTAATTGTATATTGACGAATGCAATTCAATCTGAGTCGTCTCGGACAAAGTTCACGTTCACGTTCGAAGAAGTTCAAACCACATCTTATATCAAGTGTTAAGGTACAAGCATGGTCGGACACATAAATGCAGGAAGAACCATTCATCAACAACAAAAATCAGAACATTGCATCTGTTGTACAACCTAATTTCAATCAAGAGAATGAAGGTATATTCAGTACAGAAGAAAGATTTATTATTACAATTGATGTACAACATCATATCAAGACACAGGCCCAATATTCAACGAATGTGCAAATGAAGAGTATGAACTCATTAATTTTTTAGCGATCAAAGTTGTTATCCAAGAACACAAAGATGAAGAAAAAACGCTCATAATATTATGAAGATGGGTCGGATAACAAGCAAGATATCATAGATATGGATGCCATTGCAGTTGTCGACCCACTGCAATCTTCTTGTGAAGCCAGTGATCTGGAGGCATTCAAAGAACAGGAAGTCTCCGTAAAAGATCTCCAGGATGTTTTTTTTTTGAAATCCGATCTCCAGGATGTTGTCCAGAAAGTATATGAATCAATCGATTCAGCAATAATGTCGTGGAGGCCGGAACTCGTGACCCACACAGGATTCGGGCATCTACTGTTGGGAGTCCCTCCAGTGGCTCCCTAGTCGCCGCCACAACTACGCGGACCGGAGGCCTCCCATGTGTCGCACCCCAATCAATCGATTGCAACATCATTTCCCTCTTCCATCTGGACGTCGTCGCCGCTTCATCTCAGGGGGAGAAGAAACCCTAAATGGGTATTTCTCTCCAATGGATTTCGAATCCAGTCAAAATCGGGATCGGATGTTGATTGAGAACATTTTCAAGGAGTCCTTTCCTCCAAAACTACTTTACCAAAAGAACAGAGTTGAAGACAGCATATAGGTGGGAGTTATTTTAAATGAAGGGGTAGAATATTTGCAGCCATACCCCTTGGTGGAAAGTAATATAAAAGTAATATGAAAAGATACATAATTGGGGAGATCCAATCAATGAATTTAGATGGGATTCTCCAACAATGAATCGAAGATCAAGCAACTTGTCAAGAGACGAACTTTTCCAAACTATGGAGAATTGATGCAATATTCCAAAATTGACATGTCAAGCCAGATTGAAGCTATCACGGATTTGGGGTTTTTTAAAAATTAGGGATTCCCATCCCTAACTAGTTATTTTAAATTAGTCGCTTATTTTATTTAAATAAATAGAGATTGATTGTAATCCCAGTATTTCGGATAGATAATTTAGTTAGAGTCAAATAAGTAAGTTAGAGTGTTTATAATCGGTTAGGATTTTGTTTGATTTGATATTATCTTCTTTCCATTTTTGTAATGCCACCTCTCCTATATAAAGAGGATGGTAGTCCTTTGTTGAAGCAGTTCCGAACATATGAAAAATTGATATTTATATCCTTGTCTCTCTCTCCAACGATCTCCGCAATTCGACTTCGAAATCCCCGCAACCAGCATGTTCTTCTCTTTCTTTGTTTCTTCTCTAAATTTCTTCCACCAAACAATTTTTCCACCGTTGGATTTTTTATCTGCATAAGTATCACTTATAGGGGATGGAGATGAGCTAGATGGCCTTGGCAGACCATTGACGAAGACGACGAAGGGACTGAAGTGGGTTGCCAATTGTCTGAAGGTGAGGGGCCAATGACATTTAGGATTTTGGACTTATTTGGGTGGGATATGAGAAATGTGAAGCTTGTTTATTATCATATTATGAAACCGAAGGATTATTTATATACAAGAGATGGGTTTCCCATGGTTAAATGGAAGATTATAGACATAGTTGAGAAAAAGTAAATTAAGAAAAATACATTAAATAGTTCACAATTCTCTCTCGCAAGAGCTGTAACTTGAACTAAAAGATTGTCACATTGGCCACTCTCACAACGCCACTCAAGAAATCTACATGCCTGTTTGGATGTCAGTTTACTTGTAGTAACCTGGCTACACACAATGTACCTCTCATTTGGTCCTAGGTTGTCCCAGTTCTACCCCTACATTCATGGGTTGGAGTTAGTTGTAGGGTTCTTACATTTTTTATAATATTATTTAACCACCTTATAATGAAAAAATAACACCAAAATTATATTACAATCATTAAAATAATTAATATAACACATAAACAATATGACTTCACATCAAATTTACCATTCCAATCCTCCCAACCACTCAAATAATAACTATTAACATAAGGGTTACCATTTACCAACTTGACTAACCCTTTGACAGGAGATTACTCCATCCCAACATAACCATGTTACATACAAAATAAGAGCATCACCAATGTAGGTTCCATATCATCCAACACACCATTATATTGTAATCATAATAGCCAAATTACTATGAATGGATTATGCTTCTCATCCAACACGTCATTACTGATTGGATGCTTCTTATAGAAATTTGGAACCTTGCACTTCAAGGCTGAAATCTTCTCTCGTGATATTCTGCAATCCTTTTCTATGTAAATGGTAACAAGCAGAGTTGGTCAATTTAATGTACTTTATCAGTTACCTGGCTCATGGTGTGAAATTTCTTAATGTAATCATTAATGTCAAGATTATAACTGTGCGAAGACGGATTTATATAGATAGAAAAACTGGTTGGTTCTCAGGCAAGCTTGCTTTGATTTGCAATTAACTTTCAACAGGGTTCACATCTTGGCTTCAAAAAAAAAAAACAGGGTTCACATCTTTTTAGCTTCGTCAAGAAGTTAACTCTTTTTTATCATGCAATTCACATCTTTTAATGCAATAAAGCAGTACAATTAATTACCAATGGCAATGCAATTTTCAACAGGGTTCACTATGTCCATCAAAGATACAACTGCAATGAAAATATGAGTTTCTTTCATATCTATGTGGGCATACTGAAGAACATGTATAAGCAAAAATATCTATCTGCGTTAACAAGGTGACATTTAATTTCAACATTTGAGTGGCTTGTCATACTTTTATTGAGATACGGAACAATAAGGAAAGTAAAATTATATGTGTGTGTGAGCTGACAATATTCATTTATTTTTTCCCCCAAGGTTTTGACTGGATGCGAAATTGAAGATAACAAGGCTATCCGAGCAGAATAGATTCCTATACCATACAAACTGATAATGATGGCAGCCAATACTAACATGTTTTTATACCTTAAACTTGTACATGCTTCTGCAATTACTGTAAAAATTTGTGGAGAGAAATGACGGCCTTTGAGTAGCACAAGTTCTTGAAGATGTCCTTTTGCAATTGTGTTTATTGAAGCACTATCCAGCTTTCGACAGTCGAGAGTAAGGCAACGAAGTACATTATTATCTATAAGAATCCTATCTAGGGTTGCAGTATCTAGGATGAAACCCTGCAGCATATATAGTAACAATTAATTAAGCAACAGAAATCACACAACACTAAATAAATATGTACTCCAAGAACTTCTACAATTGAAGGTTCAAGTGAAGCTATTATGACATGCTGTAATAGAGTAATGATGCAATTAGTTTAAGAAAAGTTTCCCTTTAGTGTAAATACCAGTCATTGCAGTTGTACTTAATGTGCAACTTCGACCCACATTCTTAGCAGATAATAAAAGGAAATCTTAGGCATACACCTATATATCCATTTTCTAGTTTTTGGCTCAACAATAACATTAATAAAGTAAAACAAACACCTATTTATGAGATTACAATAAATACATAAATAAAAATTGATCAAGCATTCCTTTCAACTTACAAACTTAACTTCTGCCTAGTCTATTGTCATCAACAACAATCTACTTTTCAAATTAAAATTATTGACACTAATTCTTGGGTAGCTTATATATAAGTCACGTCTTAGGCAGTTTATATTAAAAAAGGTTCACGATCATGGACAATCCAGTTCTTAATTGACAACATGGCAACAGAAGAAACTAAGCACTTACAGTCTTGCCAGCTTGCCTCTACTGGCCAAAGTAGAGATCCTTTAAGTGTGACAAAAAATACTAGTCAAAAAGACTCCGAAGCTTTATTTGATAGGTGCACAGTTTTCTGGAGGAGGCCCACATTGTTGTGGATCTCAGTGATATCACCAAGAACTAACAAGTAAAAATGAAAGGTAGAGATAGACAAGTATCACCTAAAAAATATGGATCTCTGATGGCATTATAAAAAGGAAAGGTAGAGATAAACAACTATCGAATCACTCGCTCAAGTTGTCCTTCAATGTACATAGGTAAAGTTACAATGACCTTTTTTTATACCGAGAGATGGTTAGAAATCAATGTCAAACATTGGTCGATCATATTTTCACCACAACCTGAGAAGTGAGGCTGTCCCTGTCATTGGTTTGATCAGTCTGACCCACCTCCTCATAGCCCTTTATGTATACTTCAGCATAATTGGAGGCAGGGATTACTATAGCATAACCTTTGTCAACACCACCATTCGATGTGGTTGATGCAAGGTTCGAAATATCAATGTAAATATCGTATCGATCAGCTTGAAAATGGATATATAGAAATATCAACGATATCGATGGAAATCTTGGAAATGACAAAAAAAATCACGAATTAAGATCATCCCTTCGAACATAAAATAACATATAAATACACACTTATATTCAAGAATGAGATGTATTTAGCATACAAAAACACATTATATCGCACATATCATTGACTGTTGACCAATGACTGCGAATCGTTGAGAGGTATTAGAAAGGAAATGATGAAATTCAAAGAATAAAAAGGTAAAGTCATAAAGGACATTTATTTTGCATATTATGTTTATATTACATCACATATTACGCATAAACAAATGTTGAGTTATATCAAAAATCAAACAAATAAGCAAATAAGCATAATCATGGTTTTAAAAAACGTGATGTCGATCGAGGCGGTTTTCCCGTGACGAGGCGAGGCATAAGCCCCGAGGTGGTCAAGGCGTAATCCTCGATTTATACAGGAAAATATATATATATATAATACAATTAGGCATAATTATATATATTTATAAAACCATAAATTTAGATATTCCTCAACATATTCACCGTATATGCTATGAACATGAGAATATATAATATTCTTTACATGATTTACTTTGAATCATAACTTGTATTATCATCCATATACAATGTAAAGCTTATTATGACCTCCATTAATGTTGGTGGGCTTGTCGATATACAACACTTCCCTTTATGTGCATGGGTGAAGCAAAATTATGTAACTAACATATATTATTAACATACACAATATACAATATGTTTATGTTGTTTTATGTGTTATTTGACTAACATATATATTGATATGCTTTGAATCCTAACCATCTGATTTGCTAAACTCGGTTGAAGAACCGTTCTATGCACCCCTCAGTCGCATCATACCCGAAGCATATTTTTTATATGGCCAACAGACATTTTTTAGATATAGAATAAATATATGTGTGAGTATAATAAATTAACTTGTTAAAAATTAATTTTATACTTAAGATATCATAAAAATTAATATAAAATATTTTAAAAAAATGGGTATCAAACCTGTGCAGCCTGAGGTGGCGCCTTGAGGATTGTCTCAGTGCCTTGAGAGGCACACCTTACCTGGGATGCTTGAGGTGGGCGCCTCGAAACAGTTTTCTTGGAAAACCACATCGAGGTGTATGCTTTAATGCCTAGAGGCGTACACCTCAACACCTCGAGCCACGTTTTTTAAACCATATCCAAGAGTTAATTACACAATGACCTTTTTTATTGTACACTAAGAGATGGTCAGAAATCAATATCAAACATTGTTCGATTATATTTTCACCACAACCTGAGAAGTGAGGTTGTCCCTACCGTTATTTTGATCAGTCTGATGATGATCTTGCCCACTTCCTTATTGCCCTTTATGTATACTTCAACATAATTGGAGGCAGAGATTACTATAGCATAACCTTTGTCAACACCACCATTCGATATGGTTAATACAAGGTTGGAAATATCAATGTAAATATCTTATCGGTCTGCCTAAAAAGGGATATATATATATAAGACATGATGATATCGGCGAAATCGTGGAAATGACACAAAAAGCAATTTTTCAAGAATTGAGATCATCCCAGATCTTAGAACATAAAATAACATATAAATGCACACTTGTATGCAAGAATGAGATGCATTTAGCATACCAACACACATTATATCGCACATATCACTGATTGTTGATTGTTGACTAATGATTGTTGATCATTGAAAGGTATTAGAAAGGAAATAATGAAATTCAAAAAATAACTTAAAGACATAAAGGACATGTATTTAGCATATTATGTTTATATTACATCACATATTACACATAAACAAAATGTTAAGTTATATCAAAAATCAAACATACAAGCGGATAAGAATAATAACATTTTTTTGAGAGGAAATGGGCGCTCCCCCATCGCGGGAGTCACCTCAAGTGATTTATTTTATTAAGTAAAAATCAGAGTAAAGGAGTTACAGTTTTGAGTTCCAGAGGATATACAAAGCGTTACAATGAGCTACTACATTTTCGCCATAGAACCTCTGATTTCTGAAAATCCTCTCGTTTCGCCCCCGCCATAATGCCCATAGGGAGGCGTACGGTTTCGAACAGTCTACTAGTCCCCTTCCGTTGGCATCTCTAACGGAAGCCCAGAAATTCATAAAGTCTTCCGTCCGCAACCATGGTAGTTAGAGAGCCTGCCACACGCGAACCAAAGTCGGGCATGTCAAGAAGAGGTGGGTAGAATCCTCACATGAATCTTCGCAACGGTCGCATCGAGTGTCTGGGAGGCCTAAGAGCCGGCCCCTGTGTTCCTTATCCAAAAGGCAACCTTTACGTAGACGCGAAAGAAAGAACTTGATCCTAATCGAGATTTTTTACTTCCAAATGATTTTTAGGTCCTGCAACAAATCCCGGTCCTGGGCCTGATTGTACCTAGTCAGCGCTTCATATGCTCTTCACACGGAGAAAGTCCCATCCACCCACGTGAAGTGATCCCCCCCCCTCCCCCCCCCCCCCCCCCGGAAATCCACAAGGTGTAAAACATTCTGGATCTGCAAGTAATCATCCGTTCGTTGATCGAATAACATCGAACGAAAAGTAGGTGCCCAACTGCCCGTCAAACCCACCTCGGCCAGAATAACATCTTTTCAATTAGCCAGTGCGTAGAGCCGAGGAAACTGGTCAGCCAAAATCCCAGCGAGAGACCATCGGTCTTTCCAGAAGCGGAAGAGACTGCCATCACCAATCGAAGGCCTCAAGAAGTGCCGAACCTGCGGGAGGACTGCGCGTATTCCGGACCACAACGATGATTCATAGTGTACCTTTTCCGCAGCCAACTGTCCTGTGGTACCATAGATAGACCGGATCACAACCTCACCGCCAACGATGAGGACAGGCCCCAAATAGCAATGATCCATTTCGCGATGATAAGAATAATAACATATAACTTTTAAAGAACATAACTTATAATAATAATAATAATACTTTTGAAAGAAAAAAGATGAATGAAAATCGATTTGTAAACAAAATTTTTCTAACTGAACTAAATAAAATCAATACGGATATTTCCATATCACTATATTATTAATAGTTGGGGTACCAATTGGAGTATATTTCATATATGTGAGCTTTATAGTTGTTTCATCCCCATTGCCAAAAGGAAGGCAAAGCCCCTCAAGTTGAACAATTGTTGTATTCATCCCCCATATCGCCTCATATCCTACCATACGGAGGCCTCGCTGAAATATATAAATCATTATGTATTTTAATATATGGAGTAGCTAAATAAGTAGTGAAATTAAGCTTACATGGACAATATCATTCATATGCATAGATATCATTGAAATATCGATGATATATGTCGATATCTATGAAATTTTGTATTGAAACACATCAATTTTGAGCTATATGGCTCGATATGTCGATATATCGCAAGATATTGGTTGATATCCTAGAAAATGATATACATATGGATATCGCTACCTCCATCTCGTCGATACCGATATATCGCAAGATATTGGTCGATATCCTAGAAAATGATATACATATGGATATCGCTACCTCCATCTCGTCGATACCGATATATCGTGATATCTTGATTCTTGAACCATGGGTTGATGTGGAAAAGTACAAGTTGTTAAGACATAAACATGGGATTTGGTGACATCCATCACTTCTCCCAACCCCAAATCAGTAATGTTCTCCCACAATCCAAGTGATTCGTTACTTAAGTAGGGTAAATTCTGTGCATTAAATGACCCCATGTTAGTTCTGCAGTGCTTAAGGTTGGATGATCTTCAATGTAACCGCCTCCTGGGGGATTTAACGTGAAAGGCAAGCGAGCTGCTAGGCACAAGTACAAGGAGGTACAAGACCTCCACCTTCCCCCCTGATTCATTCTCAGTGTAATCCAACCACACTCAAGGTGAATCCATTCATCTGTGATCATGTCAAGGGTGACTCCACCACATCATGTTACAAAGTATCCTTGTTGAGAAGGAAGAACTTGCCACCGACTCAAGTCTTCCAAGTTATACCATCACAAAGAACCCACAAACTCCAACTTAAGCACCACTTCATTGATAATAGATGTACAGTAGAAAGTACCTAAAATAAACAAAATTACAAATCACAGAAACCCTAGTGCGCAGCCCACATTGACTCGAACCACACAATCCCTACCAAGCCATGCAAAGAAAACTCAACAACACCAACCTCCAGCTCCCAACAGAAAAGGCCATCATTTCAACCCAACCAACTATCCCCAAAAGCAATAACACCAAGACCCATTTCACCCCAGCAACAATCTCTCCCATCCCAACTTTCTTACTACCCACATCGTCGATCCGAATGATCAGCCAAGAAACAACGAAAAGAAACTATCTTGAGAAATAATGGAGCTCACTGAGAGATCCAGAGTGGAAACAGAGGACAGGGCCTGGGAGGAAAGGAAGCGGAAGGTCCTGCAAACGGGAGCAGCGGAGCAGATGGATTGGACGTCCAGGGTGGCGAAAATCTCAAGAAGTACGTTGTCGGGGAGCCTCTCGGTGATCTCTCTGCCTCTGGTTCCACCATCACCTCCGCCTCTCTTCTCCGCCATGGAGACTCGTGCTTCTGTCAGAGATGAGAGAGATTGGCGGTTCAAGGTAAAGAAAATAATTAATGGGCTTTTTCTCCCCCAACTAAAGATTTGGGCCTAATATTTGGTTCCTACTCTGGGCCTTTGATAAGTCCAAACAATTTCTTTTTTTGGTTAAATTAAAATTAAAATGTGTGTGTATATGCAATGGCATTAAAATCATAAGCATTATATCCTGCAAGAAAATAAAACACAACAACAACAACAACAAAGCCTTTTCCTACAAACCGATGTGGGGATGAAAATCTCACTTAGTCCCTGGAATTTCTTGTATCTTCTAAAATCAAGAAGACTTTCTTTGAGAAGTGTAAGGGTAATGATGCAATCCGACGTCTACTCGGGCTCGCCTAATTTCTCTAGTCTACTCTACTAGTTTACCGCACAACTGAACCCAGTAAAGCGACCTCAACAGCTCACTATTCGATGCCTTCTCTCTGACTTCTATTCTTGGGTTGTACAATGACGCCTCTGTTCTGTCATCACCCTTGAAAGCTGCGAGCCCTAACCCCCTGTTTTCTGGAGGATAGAGCCCTAACTCCCCGTTAACTGAAGCGAGCCCTTATCCTTTTGCTTTTCATGAGCTTATTATCCTAGGTCGGATGTTGGCCATCACGCAACGACTTTCCTTTCGGCATAACCGCTGGAGAAAAGAAGGTCCCAATAGAAGAAGCAGTTAGAGCAGCCAAGCAACAGGATATAACTGGTCGTCGAATCAACCCGCCTAGTTAGTTGGCTTGGTATGCTGCCCTGTAGTCTAAGCATCATGGTATGCTACTTCGACCTGCCTTCACCCTTTACGCCGGGAAATCTCAGCAATATATATAAGTTACAATATATATAAGTTAGAAAAGTCCAAAGAGCGCAGACGGGGCCGGTAGGTGTGAGTGCAGTAGTAGAAAGGGTAGATAGAGCCGGACCTCAGAGGCATGGCTTTGCGAAGCCGAGAGAGGCAGCAAACCACACAGCTACTTTTTTGATAGTTGGAATGAATTTAGCACATGAAACTCACGGGTTCGACATTACTTATGCACTTCAACACTGAGAAGAGGGAAATCCCTTGTATCTGCCGCTAGCTCTTTCGCCTTCTTTCTAGTGCCGCGGAAAACTCTCGACGGTCAAGACTCATCCAGGAAAAGACTTGGCTGAAACCGCGGCCTCAGTCGATCAAGAGTCTGAGGCAGGCAGAGATCCGCGTTATATATAAAGATAGGAAATCTCGACAATAAGTAGGGTCGGCTACATGGATTCTTCACCTCCATTCAGATCTATCTTGGGTCAATCTCGGACTTATATCCAAAAAACTAAGATCCCTTCGTATAGTCTCTTTCCAACACTTCTTGGGTCGTCCTCGCCCTCTCTTAGTCGACTCAACATCCCACCACTCGCATCTCCTAACCGGTGCATCAGTTGACCTTCTTTGCAAATGACCAAACCATCTTAAGCGGTTTTCTTGCATCTTATCATCGATCGGAGCTACACCAACTTTCTTTCTGATTGCATCATTCCGAATCCGATCTTTACGTGTATGTCCACACATCCATTTTAGCATTTTCATTTCTGCTACAGCCATTCTCTGAACATGTCTATGGTTCACAGGCCAACATTCAGAACCATAAAGCATAGCAGGTCTCACACCTGCTTTGTAAAACTTTCCTTTAATTTTTAAAGGAATTTTCTTATCACAGAGAACAGCGGAGGCTCCTCTCCACTTTAGCCAGCCTGCATTTATTCTATTAGTAACATCTCCATCAATTTCCCCATCATGTTGCAAAATAGATTCCAGATATCTAAAAGAATCTCTCTTTTGAATGTTATCGTCACCAATCCTCACCTCGATTCCTTCACCATTGCTTCCATCAAAGGTGCATTCCATATATTCCATCTTAGCCCTACTTATACGAAAACCTTTAGTCTCCAATGCATGTCTCCAAACCTCAAGCTTCTCATTTACTCCATCTCTAGTCTCGTCAATCAACACAATATCATCAGCAAATAACATACACCAAGGTAACTCATCCTGAATGTGACTTGTCAACTCGTCCATAATCAAAGTAAAAAGAAATGGACTCAAAGCTGAACCTTGATATAAACCAATGTTTATAACAAAATAGTCAGTCTTCCTCGTCAGGGTCCTTACACAAGATAAAGCCCTATCATACATATCCTTTATGAGATTAATATATAGGACAGGTACTTGTCTCTTCTCCAAAACTCTCCACAGTATCTCTCATGGGACGAATCATAAGCCTTCTCCAAATCAATAAAGATCATATGGAGATTCTTCCTTTTAGCTCTATAAATCTCCATTGTTCTCCTCAGCAAATGGATGGCTTCAATAGTTGAGCGACCTGGCATGAATCCGAATTGGTTTTCTTTTATTTGAGAAACTTGTCTCAACCTTCTTTCGATCACACGTTCCCAAATTTTCATAGTATGACTCATCAACTTGATACCTCTGTAATTTGAACAATTTTGAATGTCTCATTTGTTCTTATAAAGAGGCACCACAATACTCCTCCTCTAATCTTCAAGCATTTTCTTGCTTCGCCAAATAACATTGAATAGATTCGTAAGCCAAGTCAAATCACGCTCACCTAAAACTTTCCATACTTCTACAGGGATGTCATCCGGTTCAACACCTTTCCCAGGTCTCATAACCTTCAAAGCCTCATCTACTTCTTTTCTTTGTATTCGTCTATAGCATGCACGATTCAAGTAACTTTCACTACTAGCTAGATCACCCGAAGTGATCTCTCTATTTTCTTCTCCAACGAAAAGTTTATGGAAGTATTGCTCCCATCTAGTCTATATATCCTTCTGAGTAACAAGCACGTGACCTTCCTCGTCTTTAATGCATCTCACTTGAGAAAGGTCTTTGGTCTTTCTTTCTCTTGCTTTGGTCAACCTGAATATATCCTTCTAGCCCTTCTTAGAGTTGAGATTTTTATACATAACCTCATAAGCTTTTGACTTAGCTTCGCTTACAACCTTCTTTGCTTCCTTCTTCGCTATTTTATAGTCTGTGACGGTTTCCTCTGTTCTATCCTTAGACATAGCTTTAAAGCAAGCTCTTTTAATTTTTAGCTTCTCTTGCACCCTTTCACTCCACCACCAAGCCTCCTTTTGACCCGGAGCTCCTCCTTTTGACTCGCCTAGCATCTCTTTGGCTACCTTTCGGATACAAGATGCTACTGCCTCCTACATCTCGTTTGCACTACCGCTACAATCCCAAGTTAAGTCTTCTAAAACCTTCTCCCTGAAGCTTGATTGCTTCAGCGGAAGATTCCACCACCTAGTTCTAGTGATTTAGGAACCTTCCTTTTTTTTACCAGTCCTTTTATTTGTAAATCCAAGACTAACAAGCGATGTTGGGTTGTCAAACTCTCTCCGGGGATTACTTTGCAATCTTTGCAACATAACCGATCTCTTCTCCTCAATGCAAAGTAATCGATCTGTGTTCTAGTTGAGCCACTCTTATAAGTAATTAAATGCTCCTCCCTCTTCTTGAAAAGAGTGTTTGCTATGAAAAGATCATATGCAGTTACAAAATCTAGAATGACTTTTCCCTCTTCATTTCTATCCCCAAAACCATGTCCTCCACGCACACTTGCATACCCTGAAACATCTTTTCCCACATGTCCATTAAGATCTCCACCTATGCAAACCATCTCTCTTTGTGGGATTCCTTGTAAAATCTTATCCATATCCTCCCAAAAAGCTTGTTTAGTCCTTTCATCTAAACCAATTTGTGATGCATAAACTGAGATGATATTCATAATTTTTTCCTCAAGCACTAACTTTAGCAAAATAATTCGATCCTCAAATCTTTCCACCTCAACCACACAATCCTTCAAATCTTTATGAACAACCACTCCAACACCGTTTCTGCCCTTATCTTTACCTGAATACCACAGTTTAAAGCCTGTCTTCTCGATCTCCCTTGCTTTCTCTCCAACCCATTTAGTCTCTTGAAGACATGATATATGAATCTTCCTTCTTTCCATTGTATCCACTATCTCCATCAATTTTCCAGTTAAAGTATCGATATTCCAACTACCAATCCGTAACTTCCTTTGCAATCTCTTTTGGACTAACTTCTTTACTCGCATGCATCCATTATGCGAGAACACTTGCAAATTTTGGACTGCATCCGGGCGGTGATGCAGCGGAACTAGCTTATTTACCCGCATGTGTTCCTCATGCGAGAACCCTTGTAAATTTTGAACTACATCCAGGCTGCGATGTAGCGGCCCTTGCCAATTTTTCATTGCATTCGGGCGATGCAACGCATCGCAAGTAGGGAACGCCCCAACGAAATCTGTATGTTTCCTTAAATCCATGTTTAGAAGATCCGAACGGTTTCGAGATAAATTCATAAATAGTGTTCTTAGAAGAAATTAAGAACACTATTTACGAATTTATCTCTCCTACGCTGGCTGTCGGCTACCTAACGCGCAACCCTCCTCATTTACCCGGGCTAGGGACCGGCCATGGCTGCAAGAAAATAAAAACAAACATTATATATGTCGCCTTGAAATTCAATTCATTAGAAACTTAACTACTGTTGAGACGCGTGCTTTGCACGAAGAAAATATATACAGCATAATAAGATAGTTATACCATGTTAAAAGATCCATTGAAAACATATACTCATATTTCCACCATAAATTAATCGAGTAGCGTGATTTTATTTTAGAAAAGATCAACAAAATAAGCATATTTTTACATTATTGTGAAGATAACTATGCAACTATTTAAGTTGGATATATTTTGAAATGGATGAGTATTTTGATTCCTTATATATAAAGGTACTATGTTACAATTTCAACTTTAAAATAATTATCAGCAAAAAATAGACATTTTCCTTGAATCTTTTTTAATCAAATTAAAATTTCATTTTTTATTTTACAAGGATATTATTATAATTTATTTAAATTTGATATTTTTGAAAATAAACTATATTTAGATTCTTTTACTGGATGGGGGTACGTTGAAATGTCTTTTCAAAATTAAAATTTCAACTAAAGATATAAGTTACACTTGAAGAGCATATTTCAATTTTTTATTACTATAGGACTCCTACTTGTTTCCTCTGTGTAGTATTATGTGAATTTTTTAAATAATTATTAAAAAATAGAAATTAACTAAATAGGTACGGATAAAAAAATTAAAAAATAGGTATCGATCGGCACCTGAGGTGCCGATTTGGGGCGCCCCCTCCAAATCGACACCTGAGGTGCCGATTTGGACACAGGCTCCAAATCGGCACCTCAGGTGCCGACTTGAAGATGGTCATTTTACACAATACTCCCCGTTAATATTTTAATTATATTTCAATACCACCGTATACTACAAATTATTATTTTCCTTAGATGTGAATGAGGACTCTTTAGGACTTTTATAAATAATTTAAATATAAATAAAATAAATTTAATAGGCTTTCAATATTTTCCTTCATCACAATTTTTTCGATCTATCGCTAGAGCTTCGTGCTCTCATCTTCTCCCCGATAACACTATTGTAAAATGTGATGTATATCTCTATTTTTAATTATATTCTTCATTATTGATATATACTTAGAATATTTATAATTGACATATCAACAATATTATAGTAAATATAAAGAAATTGAGAGTGTGCTCAACATCATTTACCATTGACATATGTCAACGCAACAGCATACAACTTGACATCAATTAATTTAAAAAAATTGCAAGTATTTTATTAAAATCATAAAAGAAGAAAGATGTGTTTACAAATAATAAGAAGAAAATTTACAATAACTTAAATTTTCCATATTTTCAGAAATCCCTTCAGACCTCCTCCTCCACCTCCTCCTTTGTCGTTTCCTTTTCCTCCATCTCCCAATTTTTTGTGACTCTCCTCATGTGTTGTCTTCTTCTTCTGCTTGGCCATTTGTTCTGAATGTGTTGGAATGTGCCCTAGAGGATGTGGTCTAGCTGACGACTTCCGTGGCGGTTCGATTGTTTGGGATTCCTGGTTTCTTGACATCCGTACACTTGTTGAATGGCGAGGCGGCTCTGATGGAGGAGGCTCAATGATCCTTACTCCGGGAGTAGGCCTTCGAGGCAGTTCCGGACGTTGTTGTGGCATTATCGTGGATATACCAAACAACTGTCTATCGAGATCAGTTGCCTCCATTTGCCGAACACTATCAAATATCTGCGACTGCAAATCTCCTGAACTATATTGAGTAGACGGTATGAGCTGAGAGGGTCCAGAGTCAAATTGACTCGAAGATCCACCAAGCGATAGTCCTACAAGGTTGAGACATTTTCATTGTTGTAAGTATCACAAAATTTAAACATAACGTATTGAAATGAGTTCGTATATTCCATAATATATTTATACCATCCTGCAAAAAATGCACAAAAAATGGCTACAAAGAAATATCTTATTCTTACTTGAATAAGATTAGGAGATCGAGAGAAGAAATCCCGCTTCAGGAAACCTAATGAGTGAAATAAGAGAGGAGGAGTAAGGGGAGAAGATGAAGAAGGAGAGAGGGGGAAAATGTGAGGAGAATGGAATGAGGGTGGGGGGAGGGTTATATAAGAAGATGGGAGGAGGGGACTGTTGGCAAATTTCCAACAGCCCTCTACCAAATCGGCACCTCAGATGCCGATTTGGGAGAGGGCCGTTGGCGCCCCTCCCCAAATCGGCACCTCAGCGGGGGCCAACGGGTATGTCCCAAATCGGCACCTCAGGTGCCGATTTGGAGGGGGCGCCCCAAATCGGCACCTCAGGTGCCGATCAATGCCTATTTTTTTAAATATTTTTTAACCGTGCCTATTTAATTAATTTCTATTTCTTAATAATTATTTTAAAAAATCCTTAGTATTATCAGTCGCGTGGAAACGAGAAAATATGATATGAAAGGATGTGATGTTATTTTTTACTATGAAAATACTACCCAGGCTTTTGCTATGGACAAACAAATATATTCATATATAATTTGCTAATATACATCTTTGAAGAAAAATGTTACAATATATTCAGGAATTTAATATAGGATTTTTATCAGTTGTGCCCTCGGAGATATTCCAATATCACTTATAGCCCCCTCCCTTTTTTGAGAATATCAGTTGTGACCTTGATTTCTTCTCGTTCTAACACTTGTGCCCCTCCGTTAGTTTAACCGTCAATGAATTGATTTGACCATGATTTTTTCAAACCATGATGTTGTTAAGAGGGGTATAATTGTCCAGACTTCTTCTTGATCATCTTCCTCCCCTCCTCCATTTGTTAGCCTTTCTTTCTCTTCATAATTTCTCCTCTTTCTTGGGTTAAGATCGGGAATGGACATTTCTGCTCCTCGCGGTGCTTCAGTTGTTGGATCCAGACTAAGACGTGGTTCCTGCTTTTCCAGCTTGATCGCAGGAAGCTGGTCACTGTTGGCCATAACGGGCATTTTCGTTGTGTCTTTGCATGGGGCTGCTCGACCTTTCTCAGGGGCCTAATGTGTGAATGGAAAAGATGGAGGAGGTGGAATGGCTCCCGCCACTCAGGTTGTGGCCCAGTCGCTCCGCTACCTGATCGAGAGTACTCCTCCGTGCTTCCTCCTTTTCCAGATTCGGATCGGAGTCGGTCGTAGCTTTCCCAGATCTGAATCCAAAGAAGCACATAATGGTAAGCCATGACATGCATCTTTCATCAGGATTTGCGTGAGTTTATGTTGATAATGATAGAGGATTCTTTATGGAGATACTCTTCTCGAAGTGATTCACCAGATCAATTAGTTCAGGCATATCTGTGTTCTTGACTGCGTCGTATAGATGTTGAAGGATAAAGAAAGGGATCTGATTCTCAAGAAACAATAGATCGTAGATTATGCGTCCTAGTGCCCAGGGGGTTTCTCTGATCAGGTCCTATCCGCAATCGAACGTAGGTACGATATGTTGATATTTTATTATATTTCAGATACTTTTATTACTTTGTAAAAAAACAAAAAGGTGAATTTATTTTATATTTATTGATGCATGAACTTTATTTGGTTAGCATCAATGAGCATGTCATTTATAGCATATGTTTTTTGCATGATAATTTATTAGTGATATTATATCACTATCATATTTTCTAACGTCTTTACATGGATATGATTTATTATCAATATATTAATAATAATATCATTAATATAATATTTAAATCTTTTATGTAACATTACATGCATGTTGTATATTACACATTTTATTTAGGGTCATATGTGGCTGCCCCCTAGGGGCAGCCAACATGGCTGCCCCCGCCTTATTTGGGCAAATTTTTTTATTTTTTTGAAAAATAACACCATGTACATTCATCCCTATATCCCTCCTATGTACCATTCGAATTTCGTCAGAAACAGAGACTCCTACGGCCTCCATCCGGACAGTAATTTTTTAACGGTAACAGGATTTTTTTAAATCGATACCATCGAGATGGAGGCCGTAGGAGTCTCTATTTCTGACGAAATTCGAATGGCATATAGGAGGGATATATGGATGAATATAAATGGTTTTATTTTTCAAAAAAAAAATAAAAAACGCCGAAAAATGGGGCGGGGGCAGCCCCATTTTTTCCTTTTATTTATAATAATAATGATGGATGTTGTACACATTATGAGAATATTGAATCATCTTTATTGTATTTTTAATACGTTATTTTATGAATGATTAATATTTAAATTGAATACAGGATTTAATTAGTTGATTTGAATGTGTAACATTCCCTTGTTGTGTATCTATATAAAGGGGCCTACAGCATTTGCTTTGAGAACACACAACAACACATTGTTTTTTCTCAAAGCAAATGCTTTAGGTCCCTTTATACACATTTTGAAACAAGCATCACTATAGCTCAATTTGTTGTAGTGGGAGGTCTCCTACTTTGGAGGCTAAGGATTGTATTCACTCTTTTGATATATTTTCTCTCATCTCGTGTGGATGGTGAAAAGGATCAGAAATTATTTCTGGTATCATATAGTTTCGCCTACTTTTTTGTATGCTATCCATGCGACTCATA
The DNA here is from genome assembly GCA_037367405.1 of Ottelia alismoides. Taxonomy (NCBI): domain Eukaryota; kingdom Viridiplantae; phylum Streptophyta; class Magnoliopsida; order Alismatales; family Hydrocharitaceae; genus Ottelia; species Ottelia alismoides. Next base: position 149,005 of record JAZKJV010007918.1, read on the forward strand.
GGATGAGCTTATTTATCCAGATTGGATACGAATTTCTTTTGCTTCCATGATTTGCGAGATTAATCATCTCCCTTCACAATATTCATTACTACCTCGAAGTCTCTGTAGGACTTGCCTTAGAGTAGGCAAGCGCGTCAGAATCCTTGCTGACGATCCAAGAGTTTCCATTGATCTTGGGAAGGGGCTTGGGGACTAGGAGCAGCTCCTACGTTGTACCTTCATCAAAGCATTGGGAAACTTAGGTAGGCCTATCATTTATCCTCTCAAGCTTGTGATCTCTCTCCCCTATCCTTGCTAAGTTTGGTACTTTAGGCATTATATGAGTAGCCTAATTCTAGACCATGGTTCCCCTCGCCCCCGAACCCTTTCCCATGTTTTCCTCGAATAGAACCCAAACCCTAAGCCTCCCCCTCGCCCATGTCCCCCTCGCCCCCGAACCCTAACCCTAACTCCTTCCCCCTCGAACCCAACCCCGTCGGTTCCCCCAAAGCCACCGCCTACCTCCAAGCCCTCGTCCAACTCTACCCGTCCCTCTTCTGGGAAATCTTCACCCCCTCTCCCCCCCTTTCCCATGTCGTCCTGCCAAACCCCCGTTCTATCCACTCTGTTCAACACCCTGATTTCAACCTCTCTAGTAACAACGATCATGCTCCAACCTCCGGCATCCCGCCGCCTTCGCCTAGTCAGCCAATTCCTTCTTGGAAAAATGTTTGTGGTTCTGCGCCTACTCCGGCCTCTTCCGCTCGCCCCCTTTCTTTCGTGCCGTCGGTTCTCCTTAATGGCGAGAAGGTTGCTTTCGTGTCTGAGGAGGAAACCCGCACCATCGACAGTATTTGGGAAAACACCATCATCTTCTATGTGTTGGGTAAGCGCCCGTTTATGAAACCCCTTATTACCTTCATAGAAAAGGTTTGGAAACCATCCGGGCACTTCAGGCTCGTTCCCCGCCCCACTGGCTTCTTTTATCTGAAGCTTCAATCATCCGCTGACTGTGATCGAATTATTGCGGCCGGTCCTTGGCTTTTCCAAGGCCGCTTCATGGTTCTCCGAAAATGGGAAGCTGCGGCTTGCTTTGAGAGAGACCTCCTTTCGAAGATTACTCTTTGGGTCTGCTTCCATGTCCTCAGCCTTGGCCATTACACTGAGATCATTCTTAATAAGCTTGCTAGCTTACTTGGAACTCCTCTATTTATGGATGCTGCAACGGCTTCAGGTAGAAACTTGGAATTTGCTCGATGTTGTGTCTCAATTCACGCATCATTGGCCATTCCAAAAACCTTATCTCTGGTTTTCTTCTCTGGAGCTCGACAAGAGGTCGAGGTTGAACTTGAATGGATGCCCCCAAGATGCGACTCCTGCATTGCCTTTGGCCATAATTCTCTGAAGTGTCCCTATGTGGCTAAGAGCCTGACAAATACTGCGGCAGTGGTGGATTCGATTTTGCAAGAGGAAGTGCTCGCTCAGGAGGCCTCAGGCCATTCTCTAAAGTGCCCTACCTCGCATTTCAATGCCCTTTCATTGACGATGAAGGCGGTCAACTCCCTGAGCTCACCTCAGCCCCCTGCCATTCTGATCCCTCTGTCGGAGCTTCTGTTGCCCCTTCTGTCCAATCCGCTGCTGATGAGTCTCGATGCTCCGGGAGGGCTGCTCCGCCTCCAAAAGTCCATAAAAGGTTCCACTCCGCGGGTATGCCCTCCTCCTCCTTTGCATTTGGCACTAAACACCTTCTGCACAAGATGACTTCCGCAACCAGGAAGTCGGCATGCACCGCACCAGTACCCTCCTTCCCCAATTTCATCGATCTCAACTGCCCCTCGTCCGAGGCTGCTTCCCAAGCAACTTCTGTTGATCCAAGCATCTCTTTCGTTGCTGAAGTGAACCAAGCCTGGCTCACGACAACTCATAAGAAAAAGAAGCTCCCTAGGGCTCCTTCCAAATCCAAAGGGCTGTCGGAGCCCACCAATTCATCCTCTTAATGTCTGTAGTGGTTTGCAACACGCGTGGGCTGAACAAGCCTAGGAAGTTCAAATCAATCATGAAGGAATTCAAAGCTATGAATGCAGAACTGATCGGCCTCGTCGAAATGAAAATTAGGCCGGTCAATAGAGAAAAATTTGCTGAACTAATCCATGAAGGTTGGAATTCTATGCACAATAACACAAATCTTAGTAGAATTTACTTCTTATGGAGATCAAATTGTTGGTCGTGCGATTTAGTTGGGAATCACTTCCAGTCTATTACCGTGCGCTGCTCCAATATTGGGGCCTTTGTGCTCTATCTCACTGTGGTTTACGGGGACAATTGTCCTACCACGAGAAGGGATCTCTGGAATCATCTTCGACAGATTAAAACTCGTTTTAAGGGGCCTTGGCTCATAATGGGGGACTTTAATGTCGTCCGATACTCTTATGAAAGAATTGGGGGTCGTATGGCTGCGCGGGCGCCTATGGAGGACTTCAACAACTGTCTGGAAGACTGTGGTCTGTTCGATCTTGAGGCTACTGGCAGCCATTGGTCTTGGACCAATGCATCCGTTGGAGCTGGTCATATTGTGGCTCGCCTAGATCGGGCAATGGCTAACGAGGACCTAATCACTAGGCGCCCTGCGATCAAACTCCACTATTCCCCTCTGCCCCATTCTGATCATTTGCTTCTGAGGGTAGCCCTCTGCCCTCCTGCCCCTAAGCGCATTCCTTTCCGCTTCTTCGACTATTGGGTGGAACGTCCTGGTTACCATGATGTTGTTACCTTTGGTTGGGGTGTTCCTGTTATTGGTAACCCCCCTTTTATCCTCGCTCGCAAGCTCAAAAATGTGAAGCTCGCCTTAAAGAGATGGGCTGCGGAGGAGGTAAACGTACTTAAGGAGCATAAACTTGCGAAGGAGTTTCTTAATGTCAACTCTGAAATGATTGCAATCTTGCCCCTTGATCCCTATCTTGCACAGCTTGATGCTGACGTGAAAGGGCACCTGCTTGCCCTTGAAGAAGATCTCGAGTCTTCTTGGCATCAAAAGAGCATAGTCGATTGGCTCAATATGGGGGATCGCAATTCACGTTTTTTCCATCTCTCTGCGAAAGCTAGATGTTCCAGAAATTGCATCTCTTATATCCTGGATTCCAATGGTGTTGTCGTGGAGCGATACTCTGAGGTTGCTGCTGCGGCTATTGATTATTTTGAAGGTCTACTCTCCCCTGGCTTGACTGACTCTTTTACGCACTCACCCCGCCTTCCAAATGCCACCTTACGATTCAAGCGAGTTCTTGGCTGGTTAGGCCGTTTGACAACGCTGAAATTTGGGATGCCCTCTCCTTTATTGGTTCCTCCAAATCCCCGGGTCCGGATGGATTTAACACTTTGTTCCTCAAGCTCCATTGGCCCTTGATCAAGAATGAGGTGATAGCTGACATGCAATTTCTCTTTGACGGCGGTAGGATGGTAAGGGAGGTTAACCATACCTTCCTTACCCTCATACCCAAGATCCAATCCCCCTTTTGCATTAGTGACTATCGTCCTATCTCAGGCTGTAACGTTATCTACAAGATTTTCTCAAAAATTTTAGCTAGGCAGCTAGCATCGGTGCTTCCAGCTCTCATTTCCCCAAACCAGTCCGCTTTCATTAAAGGAAGATCCGTCAGTGACAATATTCACCTTGCACATGAACTGCTGCAAGGCTTTGATAAGAGGGCCTCCCGTAACAAAGGGTGCCTTAAAATTGACTTTCTAAGGCATTCGACTCCATGGATCATGCCTTCCTGCTTCAGGCTCTTTCGGGGATGGGTTTTTGCCGCAAATGGACTACATGGATCAAAAATTGTATCTCCTCAACCTCTTACTTCATCCTTATTGATGGTTCGCCACATGGTATGTTTAGGGGAACCCATGGCCTGCGTCAGGGTGATCCTCTTAGCCCCCTATTATTCACAATTGGGATGGAGTCCCTTTCCTCTTTGTTGGACTCTGCTGCAATTGCCGGCAGTTTCCAATCCATGAGGAGGGGTCGTAATAAGGCGTCTACGCATCTCATCTATGCCGACGATGCTCTCATCTTTTGCAAGGGCTCGTTGAGCTCACTTGCGGCTGTTAAAGATATTTTGAACTCTTTTGAAGCAATCTCCGGATTGAAGTTGAATCCTAAGAAGAGTAAGATCTTTAGGCCTAAGTCTGCTGCTCTTGAATTTGCAGTCACGTTACGCTTGGGCATGCTGCAACAAAATCTTCCGTCCATGTACCTAGGGTTGCCTCTTGCTTCCTCCTTCTCTCCTGTAGCGACTCGAGAGCGCTGGAAGATCGGTTAAGACAGATCGCAAATGGTTGGAGCGCCAAATGCCTATCCATGGCGGGCCGTGCTCAGCTCCTTAACTCCGTAATCCGTGGAATTTTCCTCTACTGGTATGCTGGGGCTCTTCTTCCCCTTATCGTTGTCCGTCGGCTTGACAAGTAGTGTGCTCAATTTCTCTGGGGCCATAAACGGCACGACATTTCTTGACAGCGGATTTGCCTTCCTAAGAATGAGGGTGGCATGTGGCTGATTTCCTCAGTCTCCTTGAGGGCCTCCATGATCACTGCCTGGATTTGGAGGTTACTTAGAGGTGGCTCTTAAGTTTGGGCTGATTTTTTACGCGCCAAGTATCTCCGTGATGCGTCGTTCTGGGATATCTCTGCTTCTCCCACCTCTTCCAGAATTTGGTGTGCTATGCTGTATTGTAGGGCCTCAGTTCGCACTGCTATTAGGGGTGACTTCCCCTCTCCTTCTTGGGCTCTTTCATCCAGTGGGTTCTCCTTCAGGAGCGCTTATGAGCTTCTTCGACCCCGGGGTTTGCCGGTTGGCTGGTTCTCGGTGGTATGGAACTGGTGCATCCCTCCCCGATGTGCGCTCACTCTCTATCGGGCGCTTCTTGGTCGCATGCCCACGTTGGATAGGCTCAGGTCTTTTGGATTGAACCTCCTCCCAACTTGTTCCCTCTGCTCCAGCAACTTGGAAACCCATGATCACCTACTGCTATCCTGTCCCTACTCCCCTGAGGTGTGGCTTGGTTCCTGCTCTTCCCTGGCGCTATCTGCACCTCCAACGATCCATCTAGCGGACGCTATCTCCTGGATTCTCAAGGTGACCAACCCCACGGTTCGGACTTCTACAGCTGCCCTCCTTGCGTTAGCGGTGTGGCACATCTGGCGTGAGCGCAACTACATTTGGACTTCTTCGCGCTGTCAGCCTCCGGAGCGCACTATCGAGGATATCGTCAACAATTTTAAGCTCCTAAAATTTTCGTAGGGTGATTGAGATTTTGGTTGTTCCCTGTCCCACTTGTTATGCCCCTTCATGTTGCCTTAGTGCATTCCCGACTTGCCCTGTGAGCCACATTTTTTGTATGTAAGTGGTTTTTGTTTTTTTGGAAATATATAGTTTACTTTTACTTACCAAAAAAAATTCTAGACCGCGGCATATTAAACCTACCTGTCAAACCCATACTCCTCAATTCTTGACAAGGTCAGCATTCAATGTCTCAGGCCAGTTGCTTAGCTCCTCTACGTCAGCAAGAATCCATTGATCCCAATGAGGTAGGCTCTTAATGCTACTTGTTCGTTCCATCATTCCCTTAGGGCCCGTTCGGTAGGAGAATAAGTAGGAATAAGGATGGGGAATAAGGGAATAAGGGTCTATTCTCCGTTCGGCTGGAGGATAAGAATAAGGAGAATAGGGTGAAATAAAGGTAGGTAAGGTGGGATAAAGATAGGAATAAGAGTGAAATAAGATGAAATAATGGGGAATAGTCGTACCACGGGGAAGCGTGTTGGGGGCTTATTCTCCTTATTCCATTCCTCATTATACCCCAAACGAACAGGGCCTTAATCTTAGTAAGATCGTTCAAACTGAGCTGGGTTAGCTGGTTTGGGGGTTATCTGTAGCTCGACACGGAACGATATACAAGGGGGTTCACTGCCATAGATCTATCGATGTGAAAGGTAGAATGCCTTGCTGCACATATTAAATGCCATTTGCCAAATAAAACAGTGCTCCATTTTTTAGCAAAAGGAAGAAAGATAAATAGTATGAGATGTATATCTCATGACACTGACAGCATCGCAATGGACTCCGCGATTAATTTCGTCGGTGCAAATATCTCAGTCTGTCAACGCCGGAGAATTCTATCAAGCACACACATCTTACGAAAGAAATGGGTGCCCTTTATCATGAGCACAAGTGGCAGATAGAATACTCAGTTTAGGGCTATTTTCTTTTCTTTTTTTTTTGCATTTTCTAAAATAGATCCAAGTCAACGGCTTCGAAGTCTTCACAGAAAGAGCTACGCAACAAAGCAGGTCAGCCAGAAGTGTGTCTACCGTCGAATAACATGATCCCACCGGCTTTGAATGGCTCTGTGTCTATAGAGATCGGAGACGCAGAGATCAGATCTACGAGGGTGAGCCTAAAAGATAGGCTCGACACCGTAAGGAGGAGCCGCGGCAACCATGGGAGGCAGCACTCCTCAACCATCTTCATGGTGCCTCCTCACCTCCGCAACGATGATGCAGCCGCCTACGAGCCCAAGGTCATCTCCATCGGCCCATACCACCGTCACAAGGTCGACACGGTGGACGCCTTCAAGCAGACAGAGCAGCTCAAATTGTGGTGTCTTGACATGATCCTGGAAATCACCCGCTACAACTGTAGCATCGACGGCTACCTAACGGAGATGAGGGAGATTGAGGCCCGTGCACGGAACTGCTACTCAAATCAAATAGACACAATGGACGCTGACGAGTTCTCGGAGATGCTTCTCCTCGACGGATGCTTTATCCTGTGTTACCTGCTGGTCAGGTTTAGCAATCTCCCGTTTATAAGTGGTTACTTCGGTTATCTATTTAGAGGAATCAAATGGGCTTGGGTATTATTAATGAAATATGACTTGTTATTGCTAGAGAATCAGATCCCTTTTTTCATTCTGAATAAGCTGTATGAGATTGTCATAAGCTCGAGAGAAGATGTGCCTCCACTTATTGACGAGTTGGTCCACCTCTTCTGCAAGGAAACCCTCATAAACTTGATCAGATCATCGCCACCGACAGAGCGCGAGCCGCATCACCTCCTCGATATGCTCCATTGCTACATTCGACCCGAGCAGCACGAAGCAACTCCGACGACATGTTGTCTTCGATTGCCGAGCTTCCTCAGGCTCAGATGCAGAAAAGAAGAAACAACCCTGCCCGGAGTAATTGGATATGTAGACGAAAGGCTCATGTCGATCCCAACCGCGACCGAGTTGCATGACGCCGGGATTGCGATCAGATATAATGAGGAAGCTGGGATTCTCGATTTAAGCTTCAAGAACGGGGTGCTTGAAATACCGCGGCTCGTGATAGAAGACTACACTTTCGCTCTACTTCAGAATCTTGTTGCTTTGGAGCAGTGCCGTTCGGAATGCGGAGAGCACATGGCTCCCTATGTGGGATTCATGAACGACCTCGTGAAAAATCACACCGACGTGGAGCTGCTGCGGCGGAAAGGAGTGATAGTAAATTGTTTAGGAAAGGATGAGGAGGTCGCAGCTTCCTTCGTCAAGCTCTCTAAGAATGTTTTCCTCTCCTATAAGAAAAGTCATATGAAGAACTTGGTCATGGATTTGAACTTGCATTACACGAGAAGAAGGTTGTGGGTGAGATATAAGTCTGAGCTTATCCGAGACTACATCGGGAGTCCGTGGAAGGTCGCCTCCGTCATAGCTGCAGCGATCCTTCTAGTCCTTACGTTTATACAGACCATCTATACGGTCCGCTCCAATTAGGAATCAAATCCCATGGTACCTGCTGCTTGTTTAGTAACCCAAGTCCTCTTTACTTGCTCCGTTTCTTCTATGTATTTGACGCTCATGTCTTTTCTTAGGAAGATGATCCTCTGCTGCAGGATCCGCTGTAGCAGACTCTGTAGTAGAGGCGTGGGCTGTTCGATCTTTGATCGAACGGTTTCCACGAATTCACACTTTTTTGTGGGTCCTACCATGCGAATTCGTGGGAACCGCTCGATGAAGATCGAGCAGCCCACACCTCTACTGCAGAGTTTGCTGCAACGGACCATGCAACAGAGGATCCGTTTCCCTTTTCCTAAACCTCCTTGTTGTTTATGCAATAAAGTATCTTTTTGGTAAAAAAAGGTAGAGTTGGACTGGAATAACCCCCTGTCAATAATCCATATGTGAATAGTACTTGTTTGGGTAGTTACGAGGATTGGATTAGTAAATGTGATTTCATGTCATATTGCTTATGTCTTGTATTAATTATTTTCATGATTACAATATGATTTTTAGGAAAACTTTTTTATTTGAAGGTGGTTAAAAAATATTATAACAAATATGATGTGGGATCCATATAAGCAACTCCAATCCAGGTATGTAGGGGTAGACCCTGGGGTAACCCAGAACGAAATGGGGAGCATATCTTGGGTAGCCAGTGAACCCAGAGTAACCTGCAATCAAACGGGACATGAAAGCTTAAAATAATGACGACGGACAAGGAAACTCCAATGGCCTTTAGAACAACCCAAAAGAGTTCAACATCCAAAACTCACAAAGTGTGAGAATGTTATAAGAGTGGAGATTAGCATCTTTGATGGATGCCAATTTTTATATATTTTTATCTCAGAGAAAGAAATTTTCTTTGTATATAGTTTAAAATTACAGGTAGTATGTATGCTCTATGTGTATGTCAACCTTAAGATGTTTTTATCTATCAACTATAATCTTGAGGTTTGTTCTAAATTATGGCAAAAATACCTTGTACACATCCACACATATGGGAGTTCGGTTTCGAGCTTAGACTTAAAATGCTCAAATTTTCGAGCCTCTTGGATCATGACCCTGGAGAAAATGAGCCCTGGACTTCAATGGAAGGTTAGAATCAGGTCTAGACCTTACTTGTAATATGTGACTTTATTCCTTCATAGATTAATTGTAGATTTAAAGGAATGTTATGTGAGCAGACTACTGGAGAAGCTTCTAGTGATCATCAATTAGGAGGTCAAGAGATCCATGCCAGCTTACACGAAACAGAGGATTCTTTTTAAGGTTTAATCAGCAGGGTGTATATTATAGGGAGATGGATTTTGTTGGGAATGAATTCCTATATAGATCGAATAGAGCAAAAATATTGAAGTTGATAAGCGAATCTTGCACAATATATCAACCATAAACACGGATAAAAATTCCAATCATAGAGAAATCCCATACAAATACATAGAGATATTTAACATGGAAAATTCCCGGTTTGAGGAGAAAATCACGGAGTTGATTAGAATATAAACCAAGCACTATAGTCAAATTAATCTCATGTGAAGGGCTTACAGAAAGCCAACCCTACTTACACTGTTATAAATCACCAAAGAGTGGAGAATAGTATATATGAGAAATATCACCAAGCCGATAAATCTGTTGTCGAATTGTAGTGAAGAATACGTGAGAAAAACCACTCCGAAAATTGCCCCTTCAATCAGATTTCTGTGTTATGAGAACTTGTGTTGGTATGAACCTGATGGTCTTTATTTATATTCCATGGAGATGGGAGAATAAGGAAGTATGAAGTCCTACTTAGGAGCACTCCTATTTTTAAAAGGAAACTGATTTCTTTCGTCAAGTAATGCTCGACTTTCCTTTCCAATTAGGACTGCAAATATCCCATATCACTATTGGAAATCTGAATATTTGTGTTGGTCCATTTGCAACGACCACGTTTAGGCGTCAAAAGTATTATATAACTACAACGACCTGCTGTGAAATGCCACAGATAATGTAAACAAGTTTACAGGTGGCCATCTAACCGCCACGACTTAGCTTACGTTGTAAATAAGTTAGCAGCGATCGTTATGACCGCAACGAATAATATGTTCTGATTCCAGAACGAAATCTCCTTCCATCTTCCTTCCTCTTTCTCTTCCTTCCTCCAATGTGCAACTTCCCTCTCTCTAATCTCCATCGACCTCAATCGCCCTTCTCCAACCTCCGCCCAATGCCGCCCTCCTCCCACCTCCTCCACCTAACGTTGCCATTCGTTTACCTCCTCCTCCCTCTCTCTCAACTCCTACCTCCCTCCCTCCACCTCTTCCCTCTGACTCACGTCGCTGCCTAACTCCTCCCTCTATCGACCATCTTTCCATCCCCTCCCAACCTCCTACCTCCCCCTCTCTCAACTCCCACTCCCCCCATCACTCCACCTCATCCCTCCTCCCTCTGCCTGCCACCTCCCCACCTCTGCCTTCTTCCCGACCTCTAGGTCACCCTCCCCACCTCCAGCTCCTCCCACCGCCGCTACCTCCCCGCGTGTCACCTCGTCGTACGTCCTCTCGAAGATATCTACGCAACCTCCTCACCTCATATTCAAAGACATAAGTTTCAACATATACATTTTTATACAATTTTCTTAATGCTAATTACATTGTATCTGATTTATGCAATTTTGATTGTATGATTATTAATGTTAATATTAATATTTAAATTGTGGTGTGAACCATGGAGCTTTGGAGTGTTGCACAAGTATTTTAGCCTCACATACATTGCACTTTTACAGGTGAGTTTGGCGATCAAATTGGAGATCAACGTCTGCTGTTTTTTTATAGTAACTTCATCTGCGGCCGTCGGAGAGAACGTCGCATATAAAACTCAAATATATAGCCGACGTTAATATATAAAGTATTTACGAAGGCTACAGAGCCGTCGTAAATATCTAATATATTTTACGACGGTTTGTTATTCGCCAACCATTATGACGGTTAGCTTTAACCGTTGCGGATAGTACTTACGACACTAAACTTAGCGTCGCATTGATCACGACGGATGGGTTTCATACGTGGCAGTTGTTTGCCATTGTAGATATTTTCCAATAGTGTATAAAGATTAGGTTACTGCAACGAGAGGAACCCATTCAACAAATCTCCACTACCCCTCCCTCTCCCACAATGTGAGAAATGTTCTAAACCTTTATGGAACAACATTAATCAAACTTCTCATGAGGCAACGTATTTATCATCATATCAGCATCGTTGTCATCTGTGTAGATCTTGTCAAATACAAGCTACTTCAATTCTAACACATTATGTATCCAATGATATTTGACATTAATGTGCATTGACCTTGTATGAAAACTAGTGTTCTTGTTAAGATAAATCGTGCTATGATTGTCTTAATAAAGTATATGATTATCGATAACAGAGTTAAGTTCCTACATGAACTTCTTCATCCACAAGAATTCGTTGTCAGCTTTGATAACATCAATGAATTCTGCCCCAATAGTAGATAATACCACACACTTCTGCAGCCTTGATTGCCTTGGAACAATATGACCAATATATGCCGTCAAGTAATATATATATATATATATGTATATATATGTATATATATGTGTATATATATATATATAGGTCATTTATCGTCAACATCACTTGCCATATCAAAGTTTCTGTAGCACGATAGGAATGCATTCTCGACTTCTAAGCAAAGAAAAATGTTCTTAGTACATGGAGATATCTCAAGATTCAATTAAATGAACCACATTGTTCCTCACATCTAGTTGCGATGAACACAACTCCAACTCCAACTGAATAGGCACTATCATATCTTCTACATATACTACTGAAAAATGAAGCATTTACATTCAGACATTTGCCATTGTCAACCTTGGTCGTTGCTTATGTCCTATATTTATGGGGGCTTAATTTATGAACATCGAAGTACTCTATAGATTACTTACCATAGGTCGATGAACTACCTCACAAATGAGAACGTCGCAAAAAATAACACGTTGGTCAATTTGACCGTTGCGAATAAAATTGTCATAAATTTACAAACGACAATTTGTTCTCCCATTGCGTGCCTCTCCCGATACAGTCCGTCGCCGCCTTCCGCGCTTTCCCCATATCCATGTTCAATATGATTAAATATTTTATTCATTAATCATCATCATATGGTATATGATGTTCATTTGAATGCTTGTTTTGTATAATGTTCATTTGATATTTGTTTTGTATGGTTGTTGTTAGAATAAATAATATATTGTAGCCTTTAACACCACATCGGGTGCTCTTGTGTTTACCCCTCTCAACTCTTATTATAAATAAAGGCCAAGGGTCCACATCCCAAGGCACTCATTTTTGGTCTCTCCCTCTGAAATTCAACTTGGTATCAGAGCGGGAATTCCACCTCACCTCAAAAAAATTTTTTTTTCTCTGCGGGCAAGAAGGGTCGGCAATCTCAGTGCAGGTTTCCTTGCTGTCGTTGGGAAGGGCCCCTTCCCCGGCAGGCCTCCCGCCTCCGATGGCTGGGCCACCACCTTCAGCACGGTTGCCCTCGACCTTCGCTCCAGTGGGCACCTTTCAGCCACCTCCGGCCTCCGTTCAACTTGCACGCAGTATCTGCAGCTTCGTGGGAGACTCCTCTACGTGTCGGTAACCTTCTTTTCACGCATCAGATGAAGTTAGTTCTTTGGTGATTATCATATCAGAGTTTTATTTTCCGATGCCGCTGATTTCTGTGCATGATGGATGATATGTGGTGATTTTGTCTCCTCCTAATTTTGTGCTTTGAAGTCTGGTGTGTCTAGAAAAATAGCTAGTGATCAAACCGAGGTAAACTCGGATAGGGATCCAATGGAGGTAACTAAGTTGCCCTCGTTTGGTTCGATCCCCAAGTTGGACGAATCCAACTATGAGATGTGGTCACGTATGTTTTTAATGATTGTCGGTGGCCATGACAAGGATCACATCCTTCTAGAACCGGAACTTCAAGCTAAAACCGGTAAATATGCAAGTTGGAAAAGGGACAACAAGATGGTTTGCTCGTGGTTGTTGGTTAGTGTTCCTCCACGCATTGCAAATGAGATTGTGTACTATGAAACTGCTCATGCCATGTGGAAGTCTCTTAAGGAGACTTATAGCCATGAGAAGAACTCCAGTGCTCTATTTGCTACTTACTATAATATGGTTACCATGAGACAAGATGGAAAATCTTTGACTGAATATTTCTCGAACTTGAAAACTATTTTTGAAAAATATAATGCTTGTGTGCCATGTTGTGATTGTCCAACGACAATGGAAGAAAGGAAGAGAATGGCTGCTATGATATTTCTGGCAGGCTTGGATCCCTCATTTTTATCTGCAAGGGATCAGATGATTACCGCACCGACTCTTCCGACGTTAGAGGAAGCTTATGCCAAGCTCTGTCGTCTTACTACTCCGCTTGGCTTAGCAGGTAGTACTACACAGGGACACACATCTGCCCTGGTGTCTCAGGATCGTGGGTACCGTGGCCGTGGAGGCTATGCAACGAGAGGTCGTGGACGCAACTTGAATGACAGAGGTAGAGGAAGAGGTAGGACTCAGTGCAGCTACTGCGGTCGAATGGGTCATCCTGAAGCTGATTGTTGGGCTAAACATGGATGTCCTACGATGGCAAAGACAGCAGTACCTGATGTAGAAACAGTTACTGTGAGAAGAAAGGAGTATGTTGATCTTGTGCAGAGGGTGAACGCCATGCCAGGGACAACGACCACCTCTTCTGACACCAGTGCTACCGCCTTCTATGCAGGTAATCCTTTGTGTATGAGTTCACCTGTTTGTAAAGAAACTTGGCTTGTAGATTCAGGTGCATCGAAACATATCTGTGGTCGCAAGGAATGGTTCCATGCTATATCTCCTGATAACAGAAGGAGAGTACAGGTTGCAGATGGTCGTTTCTCTATTGCCCAAGGAAAAGGAGAAATTGCTCTTACTTCCAACATTATGCTTCATGATGTTTTGCATGTCCCAGAATTCCCCCTGAGTCTTTTATCTATTAGTCAATTGTGCAAAGATCTGAATTGTAGAGCCATTTTTGATGCGACGTCCTTTGTCTTTCAGGATGTTCTAACTGGGAGGACGATTGGTGATGGCCGTGAAGAAGGAGGGGTATATCATTTCGTGCAACATCCTGTCGTTGCTCATGTTGGTTTTTCCTCCACCACCTCTCTTGTTGTCTGGCATCGTCGTCTGGGTCATCCATCTTTTCCACGTTTGCGGCGTCTTCTTCCACATTTATCCTCAAACACTTCTGCTCATTGTGAGGCTTGCCAGCTTGGGAAGCACCATAGAAGCAGTTATCCTGTGTCTACTACCGTGCAGTCTACTAGTTTATTTGAGTTAGTCCATGTTGATGTTTGGGGACCTAGTCGAAACCCTGATAGGTCTGGGAGTCGTTACTATCTGGTTATTGTTGATGATTATTCTCGTGTTTCTTGGGTTTTTCTTATGCAGAAAAAATCTGAAGTCTATGATATTGTGGTCAATTTCTTTAATGAAGTAAAAACTCAGTTTGATGCCATCATAAAAATTTTTCGGTCTGATAATGCATGTGAGTTTCTTTCTCAAAGTATGAAACTTTTCTAAAGTCCAGAGGAACTATTCACCAAACTACTTGTCCTTATACCTCTCAGCAGAACGGTGTTGCTGAACGTAAACACCGTCATATCCTTGATGTTGCTCGTACTATTCTTGTTGATTATAACTTGCCAACTCGATATTGGGGAGATGCAATTCTTACTGCTACTCATTTGATAAACAGGATGTCGTCATCTGCAGTTCAGGAACAAATTCCCATCGAGATTCTTTTTCCGGGGAAACCTATTTTTCCACTTCCTCCCAGAATATTTGGTTGTGTTACATTTGTTCATCTTCCGAGGTCGGGGAAGGACAAATTACTTCCACGCGCAGTCAAATGTGTCTTCTTGGGTTATGACAAGAATCAAAAGGGGTACCGATGCTATGATCCCATTTCTCAAAAACACTATGTTAGTGCTGATGTTACCTTCTTTGAGTCCATTCCATATTTCTCCACCTCTGGACGACATGTATCTGCACCTTTGGGAAGTAATGAACATGTTAGTATCCCCTTACCCATGCCTACAGAGTCTCAGTCCACAGAGTCGAGTCCGTCAACACCTCCTACAGAGTCTCAGTCCACAGAGTCGAGTCCGTCTACACCTCCTACAGAGTCTCAGTCCACAAAGTCGAGTTCGTCTACATCTTCCGAGCCATCACCATCTCCTGATCAGGTACCAAATCCTATTGACAGGAATAATTCAGATGATATTCCTAATGATAATGTTGCAGAGATTGAGCAGGTTGATGATGAGATGATTGGTCTCGATCTTCCTATTGCATGGCGAAAAGGGCAGCGTACACGTGCCAAGTACCCTGTTTCTGCTGCAGTGTCATATGATGGACTTGGTCGCTCTTATATGTCATTCATACGATCCTTATCAACTGTGCAGTTGCCATTCAGTCATGTTGATGC
The DNA here is from genome assembly GCA_037367405.1 of Ottelia alismoides. Taxonomy (NCBI): domain Eukaryota; kingdom Viridiplantae; phylum Streptophyta; class Magnoliopsida; order Alismatales; family Hydrocharitaceae; genus Ottelia; species Ottelia alismoides. The sequence continues at coordinate 164,313 of JAZKJV010007918.1, forward strand.
TCTGAAGGATCCAAACTGGCGGCATGCTATGGAAGAGGAGATGTCGACTCTTGTGTCTAGAGGAACATGGGAACTTGTTGATCTTCCAGCAACTCATCGACCAGTTGGAGCTCGTTGGGTTTTTACTGTGAAGCACAATGCTGATGGTACAATAGCTCGATATAAGGCCCGGTTGGTAGCCAAAGGGTACACACAAACTTATGGTGTGGATTTCTTCGATACCTTCTCCCCCGTTGCCCGTATGCCTACAGTTCGGATTCTACTGTCAATTGCAGTACAAAAGAGTGGCCATTATATCAGCTAGATGTGAAGAATGCTTTTCTTTATGGGGATCTAAATGAAACTGTGTATATGGAGCAACCTCCTGGTTTCGTTGCTCAGGGGGAGTGTCAGAAGGTCTGCTTACTTAAGAAAGCGATCTATGGATTGAAACAAAGTCCTAGAGCATGGTTCTATAAATTATCTCAAGTCCTTGAGCAGATGGGATTCTCCAGATCCACCTCAGATCATTCCTTATTTATAAGGAAGTCAGGTACGAACATAGTTGCTATGTTAGTATATGTAGATGATATTGTTCTGACAGGGAATGATGATGCGGGCATCACCGAAGTTAAAAATATGCTAGCGGATAAATTTGTTATGAAAGATCTGGGAATGTTGAGATATTTTCTGGGGATAGAATTTGCTAGGAGCAGAAAGGGACGTGTCATGTCCCAGAGAAAATATGCACTTGATCTACTGCATGAAACAGGAATGCTTGAATTCAAACCAGCAAACATCCCCCTAGATCCAAAAGGGCACTTATATGAAGAAGGGAAAACAATTGATGTCACACGATACAGAAGGCTGATTGGTAAGTTGTTGTACTTAACAATCACACGTCCTGATATCTCATTTGCAGTTGGGAAATTAAGTCAGTTCATGGATAAACCAACTCAGTCCCATATAGACGCAGCCATGATGATACTGCGGTACATCAAATCATCTCTAGGAAAGGGCTTATGTATTCCAAGCAGTCAGATCTTCACCTGGTTGCTTATTCTGATGCAGATTATGCTAGTTGCTTAATGGACAGAAAATCCACTACTGGTTTCTGCACTTATTTGGGGGCAATCTCATCACATGGAGAAGCAAAAAGCAAAATGTTGTGTCTCGCTCTAGTGCAGAAAGTGAATATAGAGCAATGGCACATGCTGCAGCTGAATTAATATGGATCAAATCAGTCTTAAATGACATGGGTGTTCCATTGACAGGCAAAATGGAGTTGAGATGTGATAATCGAGCAGCCATGCATATTGCAAATAATCCTATGTTTCACGAAAGAACGAAGCATGTTGAAGTGGATTGCCATTTTACCATAGATTTGATTCAAAAGGATTTACTGTTTACAACTACTGTTTCTTCAGAAGATCAAACTGCAGATATCTTCACAAAACCTCTTGTCTGAGCACAGTTTGAACGATGCTGCTACAAGCTGAGCATGAGCAACATCCATGCTCCAACTTGAGGGGGAGTGTTAGAATAAATAATATATTGTAGCATTTAGCACCACATAGGGTGCTCTTGTGTTTACCCCTCTCAACTCTTATTATAAATAAAGGCCAAGGGTCCACATCCCAAGGCACTCATTTTTGGTCTCTCCCTCTGAAATTCAACTGTTGTTTATTAAGAGATGAATACATACATCTCTTTATCAATCTTGTAGACTGATATAAACTAGTTCCTTGAACATGATACAAGCAAATCTTTAGATCGGGTACAATAAATCATGTTAGGAATTTTCTTTTAAAATATACATTTTTGGACGGATCTCTAAAGGAGGATCACCCATCATTTCTAAAAAAAACCATGTTAAGAATGACCACTCACAATCATGTAAAGTTTAACCCCAATATTTGAGTTGACTCATACATCATTTGAGGGTTCAAGTCCTACGATCAACACGTGATACAAAATCTCCAGAATATCCAACGTCTGAAAGAATACGCTAAATGAATCACCAATCATTAACACATCAAAATGCACAATAAATACAAACATAAAACATCCTTAACAAAGGAAAACCCTTTCTAATTCTTTCCTAAGCCATGACAAAACTCTCACCCAAAATAGAATAAAACTTAGCTCGCCTCCACCAACCCGCCCCTCGGACTCCCCTATCTTAATTCTTGTTTAAGAATTATCTTGCTTGTACATGTAGTCAAATTGATATGTATGTATGTATACATAAGTATGCATATGTCTATGAATGTGTGTTTATATGTATGTATATGTATATATTTATGTATATATGTATATATGCATGTATTGTTTTGGACATAGGTGTGTGAATACATGTATGTATGACCATATGTATATCATGTGTTACATTAAAAAGAAACTCATGTGATAATTTATCACATTAAGATTTAATTATTGTGACAATATGTTCACATTTATTCTAATTAGATAGTCAATAACATTAAAAAATAACTTCAAGAAAAAAATCATACAAAGTAAAATGTCCATGTACACCGGAGGCGTGTTAAACACATCGAGAGATTTCATCACCTCCAATTGTGATATATTCTTTTCACAAAACTATTGGACGCACTTCAAGATGGGATATATCCATCCAACAGCTATGGATTTTGATGTGTGCACGTGGAAGAATTTTTCTTGTGTAAATTCATTCTCAATAAAGGGTATATACTTACACTTTTACTATTTACATTTGGGTCCATTCCACGTCACGTCATGTGCCGTCCCACGTGAGGTGGCGAATTTGCACAGATGTCCTTGGTGTTTTTGTAATTGTTTATTAGTCCGATAAAATTGAATGCACGTTGTATATTTTCGGCATATTTGTACCAAGTCCCCTATTATATATTTTATTTACAAAAATGTCCCTACTAGAACATGTATTTTATGTTTTTTCTCTATTTATCAAATATATCTGTTGTGCTCCTAAAATCACACAAAAATAGGGATAAATGCCTCATGCCGTGTACTTTCATGTCCTTATTTTATTTGGCAATTTTGTGCATTTTATCCGGTTACTAAAAATGTAATGGAGCCTATTTATTCCCTATTTAACTTAGAAAATGTAAAAAAATAAAAAAATATATCTAAAAATTCCAAAAAAATCATATATAGTATATTTTATCATATTTTAATTATAGACAAAAAATCACTAAAAATGGAAAAAAAATAAAAATCTTAAAAATAAAACCCCCAAATCTTTTATAAAAATTTAAAAATTTATTTAAAAACAAAAAAAATATGTTTTTCTATTTTTATAATTTTATATATAAATATTTATGTATTAAAATTCATTTGGATAATTTTGGAAATTATTTGTTATTTTTAATATTCAAATCAGTTTCGGATTACTAATTAATTCCTTATTTGGGATAATTTTGACTTTAAAATTAATAAAAAATAGAAATAATTCCAGAAAATTATAAAAACATTAGAAAAATATGAAAAAAAACAAAAACAATTTACTTTCAATATTTTATGTATATTTATTAGTATTTATAAATATATTACTCTATATGTATATATTGCCTTATATATCCCATACTATATATACATAAAAGAAAAAGAAATTAAAAAATATAAAAATAAAAATAAAAAATAAAAAAAATAAAAATCAAATACAAAATAAAAAAATGTAAAAAATATAAAATTAAAACCCCACAAGAATAATAAAATGGACAAGAGATAAAAGACAAAATTTTTAGCACTATCTTTACCTCCTTCTACAGTTTGCTCCCTAACTTCAACCTCTACTTACACCTTTACACATATTGTTGTAGAGTTATAATAAATTTTAACTCGACATTTTTTGATATGCATTATTTTATTCTTGTTGTTGGTTAATTGTTGATAATTAGGATTTCGTCTGAGGTCGCTTCAGCGACTGTCTGTCCACCTTGTGGATTGACAAGACTTTTGCCAAATTACTAGTTATCACCCTTCCCCTACCGATGTCGAGGATTTACAATGTTAGATGTAGTCATAGTATATAGTTGGTGTAATTATGCTCATAACTTTTGTTATGTTATAGTATGTGAAACTATGAAAATCGGTGTGCTAAGAAGCTAATTTTAAATGTCGTTATGAATGCACAAAATTCTCAATATTTTCAAATAAAGAAGCAAAATAACTTCTAAGGAGTATAGCAACAACTATAGAGATCGAACACAGAGACAAGGCATTTGAAAAAAAATCAAGATGAAACAATGTCAGAGTTGACAATTATACTAGATATAATCTCCTATTTTTTCTTAATTTTATGGATGTTAAAACACAGTGTAACATAACCAAGGATTTGTAAATATTACTAGTCTATCATAGAACTTTTTGGTGAATTTTTAGGATTTTCTAACTATTTGTAATGGATTTTCAAACTTTTAGGGGCATGAGTGTAAAAGAAACTTTAAAAAATGAGGCAGAATTGCAATAGAAATGAAAATAGGGGATGTTTTTGTAAATTATAATTTTTGAATTAAATCATAATGGAGAGTAAATTGAAGAAAAAAACAAGAAAAATAGGCAAATTTAAATGGGCCCTCAACGGACTTGATTGTACTTGAAAGAAAAGATATGAACAAGATGTAAATTTAACGGAATAAGAAAAGGGATTTGAAAAACTGCATAAGCTAATTTGAATTTAAGATATTACAATTTGATGAAAACAACTAAAAATAAAAAGGGATATTTACACCAATAACCCTAAGTAATTTCTTAATTACATAAATATCCTTGTGTAATCGTGGATTATAGCCAGGACCCTGAATAATGCTGAACTTTTACATACATAACCATGTATTAGTTGCCATCTATTTTCTTCGTTAAATCTCACAAAAAAAGTTATATGTTGACAATTTTAACCTTAAACATTTAAAAAGTATGCCATTAGTATAAAAAAGATCTAAGAAAACATATGAACCCAACTTCTCTAAAGACTGAAATGTGATCTAAAGAATGAACCTTCCATCTCAATGAGAACGCCCTCTCAAGGGCGATACTGGTGGGTTCTTCACGCAATGTAAGTCGTTGATCGAGCTTTCGTTGGTGAACAACTACTTCACCAGTGAGATACCAATGAGCTTTCGTTGGTGAACTACTACTTCACCAGTGAATTTATCATCTAACCGACTTTCCGGTTCATGTCAAGTGTATTCTGGTCTTTAAATAGGATGAGGTCTCTTGATCTCTCTAGCAATGGATTAATCGGGTTGGTTCCTATTGGAATGACAGCTGGAGGGCATGGAGGGGAGGGAGAAAGGGCAATAAGAGGAGAGGGGTAAGGGCAGAAGGGCGCAAGTGAGGGGGAGGGTGTCGGGAGGAGGCGGAGGGCGGCAGGAGGGCATGGTGGGGAGGGCGAAGGGTAGCATGATGAGGAGGGAGGAAGCGGAGGGGCGCGAGTGAGGGGGTGTCAGGGAGGAGGCGGAGGGTTCTAGGAGGGCATGAAGGGGAGGGCGGAGGGCAGCGAAAGGAGGAGGGTAGAGGCGGATGGGTGCGAGGGAGGGAGAGGGTGTCAAAAGGAGGCATAGGGTGCCAGGAGGGCATGAAGGGGAGGGCTAAAGGTAGCGAGAGAAGGAGGGTGGAGGTGAAGGGATGTGAGGTAGGGGGAGGGTGTCAGGAAGGAGGCGGATGGTGGCAGGAGGGCATGTAGGGGAGGGCAGAGGGTAGTAGAAGGAGGAGGGAAGAGGCTAAGGCAGAGGGGAACAAGGGAGGAGGAGGGTGTCGAGGAGGAGGCAGATGGCAGCAGGATGGCATGGAACGGAAGGCATCGAGAGGAGGAGGTCGGAGCAGGGGGGTGCGAGGGAGGGGGAGAGTGTCAGGGACGAGACAGAGGGTGCCAGGAGGGCATGGAGGGAAGGGCGGAGGGCATCAGAAGGAGGAGGGCGGAGGGCAGCAGGAGGAGGAGGGCGGAGGGCAGCAGGAGAAGGGGGTGGAGGCAGAGGGGCGTGAGGGAGGGGGAGGGTGTCGGAAAGGAGGTGGATGAGCAAGTGACATAAGCAGAGGGGCGAGAAGGAAGGGGATCGAGGAGGAGGCAGAGGGGTAGGGTGTTGGAGAAGGAAGGGGGAGTGGGTTAGGGATTTTCTATTGAAAATTTCTAATAGTCATTGGATAAATCATGGGTTAGATTAATTCAATGATATGATTGAGTTAATGAGAAAAATTAATGAAGGGTTATGTGTGTAAGATGTAGTGATTATTCATGATTCTTCATGTAATTTACGATTACACATGATTATATGCGTAATTACAAAATTATTCAGCATTATGTATGTAAATATCTCAAATAAAAAATAATGCAAAAATTACCCCTTATCTGAAGATTAGGAGCAGTCGTCGGTTGTGCCCGACCCTAGACGGTAGAGCAAGGTGGAGACACGGTCGGGATCGCGGAAGCAAGCTGAAGGTGCGACGGAGGTACTGACATTGATGACTCATGGCGGAGGAATTGTGTGGGCCGAGATGCGGCCGTGGTGTCAGAATACGACGGAAGGAGGTGAAGACGGAGAACTGGAGGATGCGGCAGAAGGCCAGAACTGCGGCGGAGATGGGTTCTTCGGAGGGTGGATGGGGGCTTTGGTGGAATCCGATCGTCTAAGGTGGTGGGGCTACCTTTCGAAGATCTGTGCTCCTCTCCTTCTTACAGGGGTAACCGTTGTGGATGGATGAGTGATGTAGAGACGTAACGGCTGGAGAGGGCCGCCGTTAGCGCAAGTGGAGATGGACAATCATGTGATGGCAGTTACAGAGGAGGCCCGAGCCATATGCGTTCTTTGTGAAGAAGAGAACTATCATCCGAGACAGGTCACATGTGTAACATCTTGCGTAAAGAAAATAATAAGAGGAAAGGGAGCCTACTTTGTGAAGTAGGTAACGTTACCTACTTCACATCTATTTTTTTGCAAATTTTTTTTATTTTTTTTGAAAAATGACACCGTGGATTTTCATAATTATATCCCTCTAATATGTCATTCAAATTTCGTCAGAAACAGAGACTCCTACGGCCTCAACCCAGAACATGTAAAATACATAAGTAACATGGAAATGAAACTCAAATTGAAGTTGTATTGTGGAGAGAGAAGTGGACATTAGTTGGTGGCATGAGAAAGATGGGGTGATAGAGGATGAGCTTCACTGTATTAATTGTGGATAGAGAAGTGAGCATTAATAAGCGACATGAGAGACATGGGGAGATAGAGGATGAGCATTCACCTGGGGAAGGGTAATGAGCGGAACTTTTGGGGTTCATTTGATTATTGGGTTACTTTGATGTAATTCGGTGTATCCCCTAGCATTTCTGAGTTGAAATTCCATCACAAATTTATATGACATTCAAATTACATTCTTTATTCCAACACTCTCTCAATCCTCATAATCATTCAAACAGCTACTCTTCATAGGAGGATATCCCAACTCACCCTATGACAATAACCAAACAAGGCATTTAACCTCCACTTTGGGAAATGAGTAAATTGACGGGAAGTAAGATAAAGACTAAATGGTTGTGTGGTCAATTAATATAAGGGTATTATGCTACACAACATAAGCATGAGTGTCTTCAAAGTTTGTATGTGAAAGTGCTAGGATCAAAAGTGAATTATTACCCTCTATTTTAATTTTGTATTTAAGACTTTTTAGGGAATTTTGTACATGATAAAATGAGATGAGTGCAATCTAATTTAAATACAAAAAGGAGGTGAAATGCAATGAATAAATTATGGATTTTTCTCAATTAAAGAGAAATGATATGATGAATTAGTTCTAATTTTAATTGTTCGTCAATCTAATTGTGACTGAATATGATAGTTTCATTATCCTATTTATCTTTGTAGTTGTATGGTGGTCATGTGACCGGCGTGCATCAGACTATCGTAATGAATCTACATATTCGTATTTTCATCTTATGTCCATGGATTGTGCCTCGTGCTTAACTTGATGTGTTCTCCTTGAGGAGTATTCACGAGTTTGACTTTGTAGACGGTGAATCTATGAAGTATTTTCTCAATCTACTTCTTTTCAGATAATTAAAGTTTCTTCGACTACTTAAAATAATGAATTAACATGGTCATCTACCTTACCAACTTTCATAATTAAATGTTGTCATTGTTGGCAATGTTGAGAACACCCCTATTCACAACCTTAGTCTTTTAAACGCTACCTCTAGCCTTGATATTGTCGTCTACAACTCACTTAAGTGATCAAACCTCCCAGAGGTTTGATCTTTGGGTTCTTCCTATCTTACCTGAAACCGATCGATCTGGCCATGAGCAGGTTGAAGAGAGATCAGAAAGGCCTTGGAGGATTTGACTCATTGGTAATCTTCACTCCTAAAATTTGAGTTACAAACCCCACGTCCTTCATAACAAAGGTCTTGCTCATTTCATCCTTTGGACTTGAAATTCTCGAGGTATTATTGTCAATAATGAGCATGTCATCAACATAAATAAGAAAATGATGTAATCTCATCTTGTAGTTGTAATATTTTTATTCGAAATATATCGATTTCATTGCATATGCACAATGACATATAATAACCCATTCTTAACGCATGTAAAATCGCATTTTCAGATACCACAATTTAGTGGAATGACAGAAAGAGGAAACTGGTCACCTTTGGCCATGTAGTGGATGCAACATCGACCTCGATGATGTGGTCATTCGCAACTGATCGAGCTCAACAATGGAGCCATTTTGAACTTGTTAAGCTCAAAGACAGGGCCATTGTCGATAATGCGGATTTGGAGGATTAGGTACAAAAGGATAAATTTAAAATATGTATATATAATTTTAAATTAATAGACATATCATTACTACCACTTATCCCTCATTCTTTCTTTACCGATCGAATATAGAATAGAGTATAACTAGCACTTATCCCGCGTCCCTTCAAATAATATCCTTCCAACCAAAAAGAAATGAAGGATAAACTTCCATTATCTAATACCCCTCATTTCTTGACTGAATGGACACTAACAATTATCATTGATAAAGTGATGCCGATTGTTGGAATAAAAATGGATGCACAATCACCACGACTACAAAAATACGCGAAGAATAAGATACGATATAATGATGGTTAATTATATCTAACGACTACCTTAGAAGAAATTTCACTAAGAAGAACATATACAACTTTATTAGTTGAGGTATAATAAGAGGAGAAGGGGGAGAGGAGAAGCCATTCCATCGTTGACTTCATACCATTTCCTCGAGTCGGAGTGCCGAAGATGTTCCCTTCCCTTCGTCCTTCGTTGACCTCCCTCCTCCACGGGCTAAGGCCACCGGTCTCTTCCTCCCACTTCTCGCAAAGGGATCTGAAAAAGATCGAACGCATTGTGGAAGAGCTGAAAGAAGTGCAGAAGATATGGGAACGCATCGATGCCGTGCTGGCTGATGCCGAGGAGAGGCAGATACGTGAGGAATCCGTGCATCTATGGTTGCGCGACCTCAAAGATCTGGCAGACCAGATAGAGCACCTGCGGGATGTGTACGAGTACGAGGTGGTGGCCAGAGATGTGGAAGCCTCTAAGGCCACTTCCTCCTCTCATGTCGAGGTACGCCCCTCTCAGATCACGTCTTTATCTCCTCTACTCGATGCCACCTTCAGAGAGCAGATCGATACTGACATCAGTAGAATCAAGAAAGCTTTTATTTCCATTGCAAGACGAAGGGGAGCTCTGCATCTAAAACAGGCAGAGGCAGATGACCGCAAGTTCTCCTTTACTGATGACGTAACTAAACGGGAGACCACCAGTCACCGCGTTGTGGATCGTGTTTTTCTTGGTAGAGATCGGGAGCTGCAGCAAGTTCGGGACTTGTTAATCGGTGATGGACACAGGAATGTCGAGGTGATCGTCGTGATGGGGATGGGTGGTATAGGCAAGACCACTCTTGCACAGCATGTCTGCAAGGATTCTCAGGTTGTGGGGAACTTCAACAGGATTGGATGGGTTCATGTTCCAGAGAATTTTGATGTGATCCGCCTTACCAAGGCCGTTGTTGAAACCTTCTCCGGAGATTCTAGTCTTAACGAGCTCTCTTCTCTGCAAGATGAAGCTGTGGGATTGATAAAAGATATGAAAGTATTGCTTGTGATGGATGATGTATGGTATACTGAAAACTGGGAGTCCTTCCTCGCCCCGTTCGATCATGGCGCCAGAAAGGGAAGCAAGATTTTGGTCACTACTCGTCTCCCAGAAGTTGCAATTGGAGTAAGGGCTGTGGATTCCATCAAGTTGAGCAGCTTATCTGAAGAGGACGGATGGTTGCTGTTGAAGAAACACGCGTTCCCGAATCAGAGCAATGATGTGGGTAATCTGGAAGAGTTGGAAGAAATTGGAAAGAGAATCGTGGAGAAATGTGGAGGTTTGCCTTTGTCAATAAAGCTTCTTGGAAGTCTTTTGCGCTATAAGGAAAATGATGAGAATGAATGGAGTGATGTCATGAAAAGTAATCTGCTTGATTTAAGTGAAGGAAACGAAGCTAAGCAAAAGATTTTAGGATCTTTATATCTGAGCTATCTTTATTTGTCCCCAAAACTTAAGTCGTGTTTCAAGTTCTGCGCGATCTATCCGAAAGAAAACATTGCACCAAGGCGTCTAAAGTACTCCTGGATGGCTTGTGATCTTGTCAATGACGAGAAAGAAGCTACCAGATGTTTTAATGAATTAGAATCAAGGTGTTTCCTTGAGTTTGATGGGCTTAGATACTTTCTCATGCATGATCACATACATGATTTAGCTAAGTACGTTTCAGGGGAAGAGCACGTAAACTTAGAATTCGAAGGTGCATTCCCAGAACAAGTAGATGAATCCCATTTTTCAAGTGCTCAGCATGCTTCAGTATCTTTCCAGTGCAACAAAGCTAGTTCACCTTGCCGTATCAATACAACCTTTGCAAATTTGCGAACTTTAAAGTTGGATACATGGGTTGTATGCCCTGAAGTTTACCTATCTCCAGGACAATATTTACGAGAGTTAAACATTGACATATCTTTAATGACCACAATGAGCTTTTCTATAGAGTTGACGAGTTGTGATGGATGCCAAGATCAATTGAAATGTCTCCGTATGCTTGTCCTTCCTGGAGTGCGTGGCTCAATCCCTGCATGGGTTTCTCGATTATATAATCTGAGATATCTGAAACTGTATGGTCTCCAACTTGATTGCATGTTGGATTGTGTTTGTGATCTTCGGAACTTGCGTTGGCTAATTATTGAGTTGTCTGGAATCCGTTATCTGCCAGAAGCAATATCCAGGCTTAGTAATTTACAAGAACTAAATCTCAAGAACGGTCAGATCAGTAGTTTGCCCAAGTCGGTGTCCGAGCTGGTTAATCTACAGGAGCTAAACTTGTATGGTTGTCAGGGTCTCACAGAGCTACCAGAAGGTATTATTAATCTTACGAACATGCGAATCCTAAATTTGCAGTTCACTAGTATATCTTTTTTGCCTAGGGGTTTTGGAGCACTAACTAAGCTTGAGTATCTAACATATTATGTAAGTTCCTCACATGCTGGGTTAGCTGAGCTGAAGAACATGAAATATCTCAAGGATGTCATGATAGAAAATCTTTGTGAAGTAGTAAATGAAGAGGACGCCATGCAAGCTCAAATGGCTACTAAGAAGTGGATCCGTAAGCTGCATCTTCATTGGAGTAAATATGAACATAAAGGGTGTTTGGATCAATTAAAATTAGACGACGTATCTGCGCCCCCTAGCTATTACAATGTCTCTGATATGTTGTCACGCGTATTGAAGCTTATGGGATCTGAACAGGCCATGTTTCAGCTCGAGAAAGAAGACGAAGAGAAAGTTTCTCACCGCGAAGAACGGGTTTTTGAGCAGTTAAGACCTCATCGCAACGTAGAGAAAGTATTCATCAGCAACTACAGAGGATTCAAGCTTCCATCCTGGATGGGAGATGACTCCTTCACTAAACTAGTGACACTTCAGCTTTACGAGATCAATTATTGCATTTCGTTATCACCCATCGACCAGCTACCTTCTCTTCTCTTGCTTTTGTTAGAAGGCATGGATAGATTGAAAGAATTGGTTTCTAATCGTAGAATCAAAGATGAAGATATTGACATAATGGATTCAGCAACAGAGAAAGGGCAGTCCTTCCCCAAGCTCAGACATCTTTATATTTATCACTGCAAGAGCCTAGAGTTGCTTCCACTCCACAAGTTCTCTTCTCTGGAGTATGTTCGAGTTCATAGATGTTTGAATCTTCAGTACATGGAGCCTCCATATGACATCCCATGCCGCCTCAAATTAGTTGACTTGGATGGTTGTCCCAAGTTTCAGTTTTCTCCAGATCCTCACTTTCCTCAACCATCATGGCAACTCAATAATATGGGAATGGTTCTGTGTTTGAAAGGGAACATGTAAGTCCCTTTTTGACGATGAAGATACTGTCCATTCTGATGATGCAGACCATGAAAACGAGGTTGGCATGGGAACTTCCTTTGTTTGTTTCGTTGTGTTCAGGTAAAAAAATTTTCTTACCAAATACTATTCCTTTTTTATGTTTTTGATTAACTTTCGCTGGTAAAAAAACCCAAATTTAAGGGCGTTTAATAATAATAATACGACCGTTCATAGATCTGCATGTGTTATTGTAAAATGTTTTTGGCGTGGATCCATAATTGGATTCTGAAGCCCAAATAAATTTTAATCAATCAACAGAGGATGAAGAAGACTTCGTATCGAATTCTTCCCCCACCTGTATAAAGACACGACTCTGAAAATAGAAGTTTTCATTGAATTTGATGTTTTTTCCTCCTTGCTCGTCCACATTTTATTAATGCATATACAACCTTTTGTCTTATTCTGGAGTTCTGTTACGTCTTAATCTCAAAAATCAGCTTTTTTTAATTATTTTACAGTCTGTTCATGCAGCTTTCAACTTAAATTGTTGCAGAATCGTAGGTTTTGGAGACTATGGACTCGAAGTTTCTGTTTCAAATGAAATAACGGGGTTTTCACAAATGAATCTTATCTACACATAATATACAACACTTTGTAAATATTCCTTTTGAATTTTGAATTCAAGTTGAGTGTTTGTAGTTGCTGAGTTGATCAAATCTACACAGGAGTTGAAGTCCCATTAAATTGCTGTTAACAAAGATTTTGATTGTTTTGGGGTATATTTTTCTATAAGCTATTAGATTATAAACAATAGTAAAGCTTTCTTACATAATTGTATTTATCTGTATGGTTGGACATAAACAGTAGCATTGATCGACTTGGATAAAGTTACCATATATGAAGGCAAGGTGTTAGGCCTCGCAAATCACGAAGCATGAAAAATCGCATCATATGCGATCAAGGTCAACTGGTCAAACTAGTTGGCACGATAGTGGAAAAACAAAAATTTTTAAGATGAAATAACATGGCATGGGAACCTTTCTCATGATGTTTCATCGAGATCACACAAGTTTAGGCTTACCTCTTGAAGCATGGTTGTAATCCTCAAAGCTTCTAAATGAAGAAGCCTCCTGACTCAAGTCCGATTCGATGTGAATGCACTTGCTGGCGTGATGATGAGTTACGTGTTTCCTGCAATCCCGAGCTATAATCCAAGCAAGCAACCCCCTGATTTCGTCTCACAAAATCACTTGTCTTCTTCATGAGTACGATGCACGGAAGAGAACAGAGTTCCTCGAGCAACTGATCTGGCAACACGATGACAACACAACAACGATTGTGATCTCCACTAACCTTGGACAGGAGGATGGCCTAAGGTTATGGAGAAAAAGAGAGATTATGTGTGTGGAGAGAGGGAATTAATTTATGCAACAATTGCATAAAACTTATATGTGTAAAGAGGGTTAGCATCAGTCTCTCTTTTATAGTATTATGGAAGTCCATGGATCTCAATTCATGTTATTTCAATAATCAATGATTTAGACTGATTTGTGTTTCTTTTTAGTTCATAAAAAACACAAAATAAAACATAAAGAAATAATTTGAAACGACTTTCAAAATTATATCAATAATTAATCAATTAATAAGTGGATTAAAAGGCTCCATCCACTTCCCATATTTGGAATGAGCCATTTAATTTATCAAATTTATTTATTAGTTGAATAATTGAATAATCAGCAAGTCATTCCAAATTATTTATGATAATTGCAATTATATCATTGACTATTAAACATTAAATTCTTCCGTCCAATATTTAATGTAAATCATATTTACATTAATTTAAGTAATATGAATCCAATTCACATTAACATAAAAATTGTGAATCTTGTACACAATTGACTCTCTCTCCATGATATTTTGGATCATATACACCCTATCCATTATTATGATGGATAGTGTTATCCACATTAATCTTATCTATGATAATTAAATTCAATTTTATTATTTATGATATCTCTCTACACATGTCTAAATAATGCAAATAATATCCATAATATTTGTGATAATTAAATCCTATTTAATTATCCAATTTTCCAATGCTTAGATAAAATTATTCATGGAACAATTCTCGACTCTTTAAGAATTGTGCGCCTTCTCCTCATTGGAGATAAACTCAGGTTGACTGTATATGCAATGTATAGTTACTTAAATAATGAGATGCAATCTCATATCCAGATCTAGAAGACCACTTAAAGGTGTCTAATCATGTGAGACATAATATCACATCTTCGTATTGCATTTGAATATTATTCGGATCATTGTCCAACAATTGGATCAAGATCCCCCTGTGACTAGGATGACCACAATCCGGATACTCATAGCATTGGCATATATATATATGATCTCTCTATACATCATATAGATGTAAAGGCCGTCTTCTTGCATGACGATCTTGAGGAGGAGATCTATACGAATCAATTCGATGGGCTTGTGACTCCTGCGAATGGGGGAAAAGTTTGCAATCTTGTTAAATCCCTTTGCGGATTAAAACAAGAACCGAAGCAGTGGCATGGAATATTTGACAAAACTATTTTGTCGTATGGATTTAAGGTTCATAAATCTGACAAATGTGTCCTTTTCAAGGTGAAAGGCGATGAGTGTATTGTCTTGTACCTATATGTTGATGGCATACTATTGTTTGGATCACATACAAGGATTATTAACGAGACTAAAGCATTCTTAAATTGCTAAGTTTGAGATGAAGGAAATGTGTATTGTTGATGTGATCTTAGGTGTCAAACTGACAAGGTCAGTTGCTGAGATTGTAGTTTCTCAATCTCACTATGTTGAAAAGGTACTTGAGAAATTTTTATATATAGATTGCAAAGCTTTAAGAACTCCTTTTGATTCATGCAAAACTCTATTTAAGAATAAGAGTGGGGTATCTATAACTCATGCAAGGTATTCACAAGTGATAGGAAGTTTAATATATCCTGCACATTGTACGAGACCCGATATTTCGTTCTCGGTTGCAAAGCTGAGTAGATACACTAACTATCATGATCTTACTCATTAGGATGCTCTAGATCAAGTACTGAAGTACTTGGAGGGAACTATTTCCGTTAGAGCATTATGGTAGACATCCATCTGTACTATAATGATATAGTGATGCAAGCTGGATAGAAAAAATAGAAGAGCCTATGAGTAATGGTGTTACAGGGTATGTCTTTACCCTTGGAGGGAGTGCAGTCTCATAAAAGTCTATAAAATATACTATTCTAGCTCAGTCTACCTTTGAGGTTGAGCTGCGTGCTTTGGACACCACTGGAATTAAGGCTGAATGGCTAAAAGAACTTCTTTCTAAAATTCCCACGGTAGGTTAGCCAACTACTTCAATCTCGGTACATTGTGACAAAATGACAACAATTGTCAAGATCAAGAGTTCAAAGTTCAATCAGAAAACAAGGAGTTACATACAAATCAGACTTAATACATTAAGGGTTTTGGTGTCTCGAGGAGTGTTGGTTGTGGATTTTGTTGGATCCTAAGACAACATGGCAGATCCATTGACTAAGGGACTTGATAGATCTTTGGGATGAGAGTGAGACCCGTTGGAAGTTCCTCTACAGTAGTAACCCAACCTATCTGAGTGAAAATCCTACAAAGTAGGTTAAATGTGGTAATAACAACTTGTTTGGAGTATTGGTTGACACACTTATTTTAGAGCTTATGAGGGTGTCTTATCCTTGTAAGCTTGAGTGCCAATTAAGCTGTAAATTTAGGAAGGGCGTAGACTCTAAATAGGTTCAAGCTTTTGAGAAGGATGTTAACAGTGTATCCTTGGAGAATGCCACCTATTACTGTGGGTCGCAATTAAAGGAAGAGGGTCTTTTCTGGATAGTCATGAAACATGATAAGAGTGCATGGCCTTTAAGAGCACCAACCCTAAAGATTGTACCAAGAATAACACTTTATTATTTCTATCGTATACTTTAACACTAAGGTCTGGAGCTCAAGGCGTAGTTCACTTCATTCCTGTTAAGGTGAAAGTATTAAACTCAGGTAGAGGTTCAAACCGGAAGGTACCTTTACTGAAAGCAAAGTGTAGCAGTCGAAAGATGTCTTTTTGACTCTCTTTGAATCTCTTTTTCAAATTGATGAATTTGTGGGGGATTGTTGTATTTAAAGCAAAGTAATTAGGTTTCAAATTGGTAAATCTATGCGATTACATTGGGAAACAATTTGATTTCAATTAGGAAATGAAATGACATTGGAGGAAAGTTGAGAATTCTCAAATTTGAAATAAAGTGATTTTTTGGTGGAAGTTTAGTACCACATCTAGACTTTCTAAACTTTTGATGTACTTCTATATGAACTCACACCCCAAGATTTTGTAGCAATAGTAGAGAGGAGGAATGGAGGACACATACGCGTGTGCTCCGCTCCGCTCTGTCTTCGACTCGGGCTCGGACTCGGAGGAGTCAATTCGGATCTTGGATCTCAATACTTTTACTATGAGATGAAGGATATGGAATTATCCTCAAGCGCCTCACGGAAGCGTGATCGTCGTATCGGATACGACGAGGAACGACTAGTCGCACTAGTTGTTCGGTGCAGCGGAATTTAAAATTTTTATTCGATGAAACCACATGATCCGAGAACGATTCTCATATCGTTTCATCAATAACCACAACAAGTATAATGCAATACCTCTTGAAGCGTGGTTGATCAAGTCTCTAAGAGAAAAGACCTCCTTTATCAAGTCCGATTGTCGGTGAGACCGCTTGCGAGCGCGGGGATGAACCGCGTTGTCCTCGCAATCCAAGAAGTTGATCCAAGCGTAGTTGCTCCTGATCTCGTCGCACGAGATCGAACATCTCCTTCGTGAGTGCAGCACTCCAAGAAGACGGAGAACCGAAGAACGTCGAAGCGGCGGCGCGGTGGCGAGAGCGTCGATGATTCTCTCCTCTAGGGTATGTGGGCGACCACCAAAATTAGAGGGAGAGAGGGTTGCCATGTATGAAGAAAGAGAGAGAGAGAGAGAGAGCTCCAATATTGCATGTTAAGAGAGAGCATGGTATGCCTCTCTATTTATAGGGTTTTGGGATCCATGGATCTCAATCCATGGGACATATAAAATCAATGGATGAGATTGATTTATGGCAATCCAATGGTCAAGATTGTTGTTGTCAAAAACAATAAATTTGGATTAAAATATATTTGACAAAATCAAATACAAATTAGTCCAAAATTACACCAAATAAATAAGGAGAGAATATACATGGAGATTACATCTCCATGTACATTCCATATGGACGGCCACCCATTCCTATTTGGAATTGGGTGCCGCCCAAGCTTTCCATGAGGAGAGCAATCTCATGACATGTCATGAGATTGCATATCTCCATGGAAATCTCTTTATTTATTTCCAACAACTTTTGTTGGGTTCTATTCTTCAAAAATAATTCACAATTATATTTGAGAATATTGCAATCTTGCCATGGGAAAAATTGTGAATCATATTCACAACCCAAAACAACATATAATTTACATTGTCAATTAATTACACAATGTGTATTCAATACACATAATAATTAATCAGCACAAATAAATTATAACTAGCTCTCTCTAATACATTATAAATCACATTTATAATATATTATGAATAATTGGATATTTCTATCCACATTATTCTTATCCACATTAATTAAATCACATTTAATTATATTGTATAATTTCTTCATACATCAAGATGATTAAATCACATTTAATCATCATTTCTTCATTACTTAGATCTTATGGAATTAATCTTGAACCCTTCAAGAATAATGCAATCTCTCCGCAGATACTTGGAGATAAGGATAGGACGATTGTATTGTTCCACGTATAGTGACATGGATATTGAGATCGTATCTCAAATCCAGATCGTGGGCCTCCCATAGATGCTTGATTAAATCAAGACCACAAATCTAATCTTCTCATTGCATCTGAATCACATTCAGATCAATGTCCAACATTTGGACTATGATCAGATTACTTCTCTGCTGAGAGGAGTCACTAAAAATCCAGACCCGTTTCATCACTCCCTAGGAATGGAAGCGTCATGGTTATACAATCGTTTATGATCACATCACCCTCAGGTATTCCCAATACCTGTACATCCTGTATACAGGAAGACTCAGAATAAATCCGAAGTATTAGATCAATTTTATACTGTCTACTTCTGGGTTCTATCAGTAAGTTTCTCATTCGATCATTGGGAATCGGTATCGATCATATACTTTCCAAAAGCATATATCATACCTAGGTCTTGATCACATACTTTCCAAAAGTATATATCAAACCTACAAATTCAGTCAAGCTTCCAAAGCGAGACGACCATGCGCATGGAATTTGATTCTTCCCAATATCTCATGAGTGAGCTCATGCCTTCCGGTTCAGTAACTGAACCTGTATGATCCCTTTGAGAGATCGTATTACTCATATGCCCTTATATGCACACCAGTGCGCCGGTGTATAGACCTTGGTTAGGTCATCAACCTATTGGTCTTACAAATGTACATACTCAGACATACAGTAACACATTTGTCTCCGGTCAGAGGACGCGTGCCTATATCATGGCAGCATACGATATAGGACTTTGGTTATCTCGATCTCGTTAAGTCAACTCTTTGACCTTACTAATCTGACACCTCCGAATCTCTATTCCTATGCAGAAGACCTGCATCAAGAGGTCGGTCAGATATCAGCCTTTAGAGATAAGGATTGACATCTCCTACTCAGGCTGGAGATCATCTCTTAACAATTATTTGACGATGCTTGATGAGTCCTCAATTTAACTCTTTAGATATTCATCCAAGCACCAGCCTCTATGATTCAATAGTTGAATCAACAGCTGTATGATCATCAAGATGGCCATGGTACATGACCCTAATTGTACCAAAGGACCTATTATACAAATTATTCATTCTTCATTTCAGATCAGGGAATGATATATGCAATAACATTTATTGCATAATGGCTCGCCGTGGGCTCGCATTTCCAACATGAGATTCATTAGCGAGTAGAATAAATTAATTCTACGGACTAATTGTAATTCAACTGCATTAAGGGAATTCGACTCGACTCCAACGATTCTGTTCTAGCCGCCACTCCAGAATCCGAAGAGATACCCATTGAGGGACATTTTCGGAAGATGAAAAACCACATGTTAGGTCTACTTATACCTATCCCATGGACGCCGCTTTACCCACTCGCAAGAAAACTCTTGCCTTTTTGCTCTCTGTTGTTCCACCACAACTGTGATCCCTTCTCTCGGTTGCAGTTCTCTGAGGTACTTTTGAGGACGATATCAGTGTGTGTGCAGACGATGATCGTGTGTCATCGTATCTTGGGAGCAGATCGCTGGTACCCTTCACACCGGTATTGTGGGGGCGATATCCTCTCTAAGGATATTCCTTAAAGGACACTTCGGTGATCTCGAAACTAATCTTTTTACTGTTTTATTTGTCACAATTTATTTAAAACTTTGTCTTTCCTGGATCTCATCCTAAAATGATGTATAAATTGTTTGATTGGTTCTTGTGTGCATTTTGTAATCGGATTATGAATAGACTTGTTAACTTGTTTATCGGTAATGCATTTATACTGATTTCATATGGATTCGGAAAATTATTGTTTATTATATGCTTAATGATCATGTTAACAACATTCTTTACCATTGAGAATCCAACAATCTATTCTCTCTGATCTCCTTTGGTACATCAGAAAACAGTCATTCACCACTTGACCGCACACCATTCGTCAGTAGGAACCCAAAGCAGTTTGAAATTTTGGAGCACTTCAAATCATGACTCGAGCATTCCTTGATTGTTTCCCTCTGTCTTTTCCTCCTTGTTCCCCTAAAGCTGCTGCTGTCCTCAACCACCTGAGGCATGCTTGCACATTGCTGTGTATCATATTTTGCAACAACCTTAGAATCCAAAAAAGAAACAGAAGGTTGCTACTGTCTCTCCAGATTTGATGGCAGAGATTAAGGTGCGGAACTATACTCAAGATCCTGGACAGGGAAAAAACAACAGTACCTTTTTAGCCCCAAGCTGCCACTGCACTAAGGAGTTTGGTTCCCCCGTAAAATTTGAGTCCGAAACATGTCATCTTTTATAGCCTCATCCACAATATCGGATAATGCCATCTCTTGCATTGTTGATTGCAGTCAAGAACCTTTTTGGCATGTAAATCCTCCCAGTTAACTCTTTTTATGTTTAATTTCTGAACCTCCAACTTAATCAAATCATCAATAGCTGCACCAAGTTAAGTTACGTTTACGCATTTATATACATCAACACCATCCCTTCTAAGAAGAATCCCATTTTTGCTAATAGTTTCTGCTTGCTTGTCTTCAATTGGTAACACAGGAGTATGCTACATTTTCTTTACCTGTGCCAAGCAAACAGAATGATCTTCATGCCAGCCACTTGCTACTTCTGCTGGGCAGGCAAGTGCTGTGGCATTTCAGTACTTGGGAAACCCTTGCAACCCTCCCACTGCACCAAGTTGCCTTGTAGAATGTTGTTTATCACCACAAAAAAATTGTAGCTGTGAGCCTAGTTTCTCCTGTTGCTTTAACGAATCCTCCAAAGACTTCTTCTGTTTGTTGATACTGCAAGATGCATGTAACGTCCCTGGCTTAGGTCCCCGATCCGTTATCGAGAAAAACTGGCATTAACAACTTGTTGGGTACGAGCCCAGATGGACCCGTTGCCAACCACCCAAAATGCTTAAGCTCAAGTTATCAAGTAGTAGTCCCCACCACTTATAAACCACACCCACACTTCGTGAGTTTTAGATGTGGCACTATGTTTTGGGGTATGGGTGTTACAACCTCCCCCATTTATATTCGCAACGTCCTCGTTGCGACATGGCCCATACTTATTTCCAGTGATAGTGGCGGCTGCACGCTCCGGGTAGCCATTTCCTCAAACCTCTTTGTAGGGACGGCTCCACCTCTCGGGTAGCCCTTTCCACTATCAGAGAGAATTTGGCTCTGATACCATTTGTAACGTCCCGAGCTTAGGTCCCCGGTCCATTATCGAGGAAAACTGACCTTGACAACTTGGGCTTAAGCATTTTGAGTGGTTGTCATCGGGTCCAATTGGGCCCGAACCTAACAAGTTGTCAGGGCCAGTTTTCCTCGATAACGGACCGGGGACCTAAGCTCAGGACGTTACAGTACACCCCCAATGTATAAAGTATTATCAACCAAAAATGCATATGAGGGATGTTGCTTGTCTGTAGGACTTGCTAATGTTCATGTGTTGACCATCTTAAGACAGAATGTGTCTGTGTTTGCTGCCCTTTTGAAGCATAACTAGTTTCTAGCATTACATTCTTTTATGGCAACTGCTGATTACTCTTGGAGTGAGCATCAATAGCTATAAATTTATTATGGGGTCAGGCGGTGGACGATTTGATCCGTGAAGGGAAGAAGGGGCCTAAGCAGGCATCCGCCGTAGACTTGAGTGGGGCATTTCACTAGCCCCACCTTCCTTTCTTTTCAAGTTGGTGAGCCGTGTGATGGGAAACCTTCCCGCACGTATTGAACCTTTCTATTTCATTGTGAATTAATGTGAATTTACATGTGTTTTACCTTAGATTTTGCCAAAATGAAAGAATAAAGGAGCTGAATATGAGGTGCATCACTGCCCATACCCCGTTCTCCATACAAATGTTTTTCATATTAAACAAGATGATACCAATCTAAATTAATATTGCGAAGAAAAGAAAAGTGGCATCAAACTGATGATATATCTGGAAGGAGCGATGCAAAAGAGCCCACAAAGGTATTGAATTGCTTATGAGGGAGCTTCTCAAAGAATTACATGAATTTCTTTAGTTATACATTAATTAAGTTGTAGAAAGGCGAATTTTTTTATTAACAGTTGTATTTATATTCAGGTATTTGATATGTTTGTATCAGAGATCCGTCTATGCAGGAGTAGTATATAAACTTCATATAGTTAAGGCTCTCACTATCATATGTATTTTCTTCTTCTCTATATAGTAAAATCCGATCGCCATCACTTAAGGACGTAGCCCAGTTACATGAGAACCTTGTAAATCTGTCTTCATTCTTGATTGATCGTATTTGTGCACGCTTCCGTGGTTCACAACATGTTAGAATAGGCGTTTTGAAGTAGTTTTTTCTGGGCTATATCTCCCTAATTGAAAAACATTCTGGCTAGTAATATTTCTAATATTATAGGGAACCGCTGGGTTTCAGTGGCTGCTTTATTTTTTGTAGAATGGCAACGGCTTTTATATTTTTAAAAAGTATCTAACGAAAATGTAACAAGATGCAGATCAAAAGTAGCACATCGTATTAATGTACGGAAAAGGAGGAGGTTGACTTAAAAATAGCAGCATGTTATTCTCACAGTCTAGAATATCATGAAAGGATAAAACAAGCATTATCCGGAAAAATGAGAAAAAAAATTCCAAGAAATAGCACACATGTTATTATGCGATCAAAAGGTAATCAAAGGATAGAATGAGGTAACTTTGAAGTTTACAGTGTAATTCAAGTCATCACTTATACAATGCAAATGGCTTTATACAAAGTTCTTTGAAGCATAGTAGAACTATGCATGTCTGGATCTTTGGTGTTAACACCATGGCTTTTTTTTTCGAGTAAGTGACATATATTGCATTATATAGATATTGCGTGAATTATTTCCTGAATCTTATTGTGGGAAAAAATAAGGAATAAGAGATTATTTTCTGTTCGGTTTGAGGGAGAGAATAAGGAGGAATAATGAGGGATAAGTGATATTTTTTAATATTTTCTTTTCGGTAGGAAGAAGAGGATAATGTGGAATAAGATGTTATGTTAGATAAGATTGGTAAATAAATTAAATTATTTGTATTTTTTAGCGGAAGAAGCCAGTGATGGAGGGATAATGAGAGAAATGTTATCCATCATCTTCACTCTAGAATCAAAACACTGACCATCTATGGAAGGATAAGAAATCGGAGGAATAAGGAGAGATATCCTTAAAGGAGCGGATCCTTTGTAGTATTTTGTCTGGCGTGGTTCCTTTTTTGCGAAATCCATTTCAAAAAAAAAAACTAACTGCATACATTCAATCTATGGTTAATTACATGCATACCTACCAAATTTCACTCATATCTATCTGATGTTTATAGTTATGTTATCTTAACGATCAAAAGTGTGTTCCTTTTTTAAATAGATTGTAAGTTCCTTAAATGTTGATTTTTATATTGATCGATAAGATAAAGTAGTTATAAACATCAGATCTGAGTGAAATTTGGTGTTAATCATAGGTTTAAACTATGCGGTCGGATTTTGAAATGGATTTCGCAGAAAAAAAACTAAGACCGCAACAAACTCTACTGTAAGTGAAGCATTTTAGATGGTCTCTTGAATCATTAGGAGGTTTTGACTATTGAAGAAAAGCATACGCATCTTTGCACGAGAGGAGAGTGAAGAAGGAATTAAGAATTAATGATAGTGCTTGATGGTGTCAAATGGAGAAATATTACAGGGTTCATGATGTAATTTCAAAGTTACGGAAGGATGTGATATAATTGGACAACTTTCTAGTGATCATCATGTATAAATCCCTATTTTTTTATGTGGGAAGTTTTTTTTGGCTCTTCTTGCTACACCATAACAAAATAGTATCATCACAATGAATTATCGATATTTGTTGTCATATTAATTGTTAAATTTATAGTGAACATTTTCATTGTAAAATTATCTTCGACTCTTTATGTCTGCAATGAGTATCAATTTTGCTGTTATATAACTAGCAATGAATCATATAAAATGGTCATTCATGAATTTTTGCTTCTAATATTTTCTTAATTAACAAAGATTAGTATAAATTTTAATAAAAAAATCGATGTATAATCATGTTGTATGAACCTTTACTGACGATTATGACATTCATTGTGTCTTATTCCTATCTTTCAATAAATTCTAATCATTCTTATCAATTTTACATTAGAAGATATGGTAACATTTTTAAAAAAATAATTTTTGCTCCATGTCAATTTTGTT
Source organism: Ottelia alismoides (assembly GCA_037367405.1). NCBI lineage: Eukaryota > Viridiplantae > Streptophyta > Magnoliopsida > Alismatales > Hydrocharitaceae > Ottelia > Ottelia alismoides. The sequence continues at coordinate 188,778 of JAZKJV010007918.1, forward strand.
GTAGCTAGCGGTATTATATATCCTTTTTCGTTTACATCATTACTCTCATTTAAACTTCAATACTTTTTTATTTTCAATTTCAGCTCCCCTGATGATATGATTTACTGATATTAGATAATCCACTAAGGACAATAGTAATGTTGTGTTCCGAAGAATTGGATTTGTCATCCAAAAAGAATTGGTTGCGCAGCTTGTTGTCCATCTCCCAACAGTTTCTTTGTAATATGTCCTGATTATAAAAAGCTCGGATAAATAGCAACAACAACCGCCAGCACATATATGGTATATTTATACAAGCAAAGGATTGCACACAAGTGAGCATGCATAATTTTATTGGTTGAATATTAGACATTTATGCGATTCTTCTGCATCAAATCCGCCCCAAAACAAATAATTAAACGTCGCTAGTTATTATTCACGATCTAGCTCCATGTAGAAGTATTTTTCGAATGCCGGCATATGGTCCTCGTCTAGGGTCACCATGAGCTGCACCTCACCATCACCATTAGGGCTCCTCATGACATAAAGGTGGCCTTTATAAGGCGATTCTGCTCGGCCGATGAACGTCGGTCGACCCCACCCGAAGTCGGTTTCGGAGAGAGGGAGTTGGAGCCAGCTTACAGCGTAAACGTCATTAGGCTGCAATGCCCAAGGGCCACCCAAGGAGCCCCCTTCATGCTCTAGGTAGTCGATAAGTGATCTCAAGTAGCTTTCATGTAGCCTTAATTTGGAAGCCTTGATTTTGGCAACAACGCTAGCGGCGCCGCCAGTGTGTAGGTCACGAACCTCCGACTCGACTGATATAAAGAGGATCGTGTTACCTAAAAATCAATCTTGTGTCATGTTTGGATTACAGTAATAGACTCACTTACATGTTACAACAAAGGAGCACAGAAGGCCGCTTGTAAAGGAGAAGGTGCTCCGAGCCGCTCGATCATGATCAGACGGTTCACATAAAATCAGAGTATTTCTGAACTTTTACCATGTGAACCGCTTGATCATGATCGATTTTTAAACTTTTACCATGTGAACTGCTTGATCATGATCGAACGGCTAGCTCTACAACATAATGGTTAGCAATGCATAAAGAAAAATAGAGACGTTTAGCGTTATTCTATGTAACAGATTTGTAAAACAAGTAGATTATAACGAAAAACACACCCAGAAATTCTGGTGAAAGCGGGGGCGTGAGTCGGTCCCGGACGTCAGCGATGACGAACAACCCAGTGATCTCGCTGCCGGCAATCGCTCGTGCTCGGCAGATGCACCGCCATGCGTGCGACATGACCGCGGTGAAAGTCGTAGCATGCCCCGTACCCTTGAGCTTTGCGATCTGCTCCTTCGAGATCCGCAAGCTGACCGTCGACAACCGTGTTGCTAATAGTTGTGGGGGGCTATCGGAGAATGGGGCCAAGTCTCTGTGGCCGTACTCAATCCGCGGTGGTGAACGTGCATTGAAGACCATTCGATCGAGATGCGGCCGCGTGATGGTGCTAGGGTCGATGCCGCGGGTTACCGCGGCCCACGAAAGGACGAAGTGCATGGCTGCCTTGCCATCGCCGACGAAGTGGTGCAACGCGAGTCCCAAGCATATGCCGCCGCATTTGAACCGCGTCACCTAGAACAAAAGGGTACAATTGCAGGGTCTTCCTTCGAAATTTGGTTTACATAAAAAAAACTGAAGGGAGAATATCTTTATAACTATACTAAAGTCGGGCATTTCTCCCATTACATTACACGCGTTTTTCCTCCTCTTCTTTCGTTTCGCTGCTTATCGTGCCACGTGTCTTTCTATCTTTTAACCCATATTGTTGCCTTCCCTTTTTGCGTCCTTTCCTTTTTTGCCTTCTGCTTTTTGCGTCCTTTCCTTTTTGCTTCCCTCTTTGATTTTGTTGTCTTCCATGTAACTTTTATTTGCCACGTTTCTTTTTTTACTTTCTTTCCTTCTGCACGCGTCCCGCATCTACCCCTTCCCAAAATCCCTTTCTAAAAAACCTATCCTCTTCGTCTCCACCGTCGTTGGTTGAAGCATCTCTCGAGCACCCTCTACTCTGCTCCTTCCCTTCTCCTCCCGACCTGTTTCTTCGTGCTAACAACTTTCCCATTCTCTCCTTTTCAAATCGCTGAAGCAGGTTTACCATCTTCTGGCAATCGGTATGTCTTGAGTGCTCTCTTTTCTACTTCTGTTCTTCTTCTCCTTCTGCAAATAGATTTCTCAACGTGAACGGGTGCAACTGTTCCTCCTGTTGGTTATCGGAAACAATGTTGATACCGATACCTCTCTTTTTGTAGCATCAAAACCTATAAAGCAAAATTTTTCTCGATTCTCAAATAAACAGCCCTTTCACCCTGCATGTTTCTCCTTTTTTTCCCATCTAAATTCGAGATGGCTTATATTGTATAGTATCTTGTGCTTATATAATTTTGGCATTTTCCCTGATTCTGGATCTTATGGATCTTCCGAATGTTGCTGGTGGTATATATTATATGATATCCAGATTCTGATTGGATTTTCTCATATTTTCTTCAGACGTGCTTTCTGAATAAGACCATGTTTTAATGGTAGATAACTTTGGATTGATGCTCTTTTTTCTCTTCTTTATGTTTATTATTTAGAATGTGATCTTGTCGGTATATATTATACGATATCTTGGTCTGTTTGGATTTGCATGTTGCCTCAATATATTCTGAACGCATATAATTCCTCAAGAAATTTTACCCTTTCAACTGCAAATATACACGGATTGATTTTATGATATTTGTATTTGAAACATTGGATGCTAAAATTCCCTTTAAAGGATACATCGATTTTATGTAGGAGTTCAATTGTGTTGTCTATGGTATCTTTTAGGTATGTTGAAATGTCTACTTCTCCCACCATTGTGTACTGATAAAAGGAAGTACTTTTTATCATTTATAGGTTTCTCATACACATGTCTTTTTTTTATTTCAGAAAAATTCACTGCCTGCAACAACTGAAGCCATTTTCCAAGTAACAAGTTCTTTCTTACTGAATATTTTTTTATTTTCTCTATCTACGTTGATTAGCTTATTTATGTCATAAGTTAACTCTTCGTTTTCTTTTATATCGTAAATTATTTCTCCAGATGTGTTGTTTATGTTTTTATTTAATAAGGAAATGTAAATAAGTGTAGATGTATTATGATATTTGTATCCGAAATATAGGAAGCTAAAGTTCTCTTTACAGGATACATCGATTTTATGAAAGAGTTCAAGATTATTATGTCTATGTTAAAACAAAATCATTGATAATGGAAATAACTGTCAAAATTTTTTAATGTTGATCCATTCATGTACGACGTCTTTATGTATATTTAATGTTGGTTCCCTTACCTGAAATTGGTAGTGTTGGCTTCTTTTAGGTATGTTAAAATTTTTGCTTCTTTCTTCATCGACCACTACAGTTTATCTTTTACATGATACTAACGGTTTTCCTGCGATTATGTCATGGTAAAAGGAAGTACTTTTTATTATTTATAGGTTTCTCATGCACATGTCTTTTTTATTTCAGAACAATTCAATACTTGCAATAATTGAAGCCATTTTACATGGGTGTCTGTATATAGTCCTTGAATTGTTAATTTTTTCTTATTTTTGCAGGTAGCAAACCTGATCTAAGAACAAACTTCTACCCAGATGAAAAAAAAGCATGTTATCTTTTGCCTCACCATGTAAAAATATCCTTTTTTGTGTAAACAATATTCAGATGGTGTTGACCTTGTATGGTTATTTTGGTAGGGTTAGGTTTCTATAGATGTGGTTTAATCCAAACACTCACATATACACATGAAATAGTTCGAAAATACCTACCTACAATAAAAATCTTCAGATGATACCGGTATGGAGGTCTCTTAATTTTTTTTCTAACAGTTTTGCTCCTCCTAAAATCCTGCATATCAATGTCTCGGGTATTATTAGCATTAGTTTACTTATTCACATGCTCATTCTTCTACTAAATATACATTTAGTCCTATTTCATTTGATGAATATTAACCACCTAGAGCACAAACTTTTTTTATGTATACCTTTTATAGCTGCATATAATTCCTCATAGTTACATGTTTATTTGTGATATTGCATATTATTGCCATTATATTTTTGATGATTGAATGATTGTGCTTATTCATCTAGAGATAATCTCTATATTTTACCTATACTTTTTTATATGGACTAATTGTTTGTATGTTGTCATTTCTTTGCTTTGTTTCAATTTTGTTCTTTCTGCTTTTTGTATGTCGAAAATTTATGAACTTTGTCTAGGAAATTACTCATGCACCTCATCTCTCTCTGTAGCATCGTCTCCTTTCCCATCTTCATATTTCATATTGCATTATATTTTCTCAAAGTCACATTTGATTTGTTTGTTGTGCGCTAACCATATTACAAGAAATAATGTGATATTTGAAAGATGCAGTTATCAGATCTTCTGTTTCACGTCTTTACACTGGACCTCATTAATTTATTAGATTTCACACTGAATATATTCTGATTTCATATATTACATAAATATATTGTCAATATTAAATATTGTACATATTTATTATTAGTTGTTTTATAAAGTTAATGATGATACTTTTTATCATATAAAATGAAACATCATCCAACCTTTGTAATGAAATGGCGCGACAATCTGGCTTAAAATCATCTTTGCAACCATTCAATATTTCTTATAGTCTGCATGTAATTTCAGATATTTATTACAAGATGCATTTATCATATCATTTGTTTCATTGTTTTAAACTGAATTCATTAACTTCATTCCTTTCACATTGAATCTATTCTGCTTTCACATATCATATAAATACATTAACAACATTAAACTTTCGACATACTTAGTAATAGTTGTTTTGTGAGGCACTGATGGTATCGTTTATCATATAATATTAAACAATATCTACCCTTTATATTGATATGGCGTGGCAATTTGGCGTAAACTCCTTGCAGCCATTCAGTATTTGTTATAGTCTGCATGTTCTTTCGGATATTCGAAAGAGGCAGTTATAACATCATATCTACCCTTTATATTGATATGGCGTGGCAATTTGGCTTGAACTCCTTCTTGCAGCCATTTAGTATTTGTTATAGTCTGCACGTTCTTTCGGATATTTGAAAGAGGCAGTTATAACATCATAAGTTTCATGATTTCAAACTGAGCCTCATTAATTTAAAAAGATTATTTTTTTTTCACATCCACCATTATATAACAAATACACTTCTTTTCAAATGTCGCAGGAAGTTTAATTACAATTCAGTTAGGATATTTGCAAGATGTAGTTATCACATCATATGTTTCATGCTTTTAAACTAAGCCTCATTAGTTCTATTCATTTCACCTAAACCTATTCTGCTTTTATATATTATACAAATACATTGACAATATTAAAATTTCTACATATTTATTAAAATTAAAATTTATTTTACAGAGGTAATGATGATATCATTTATCATATAACATGAAACAACATCTAACATTTCCAATGAATTGGTGCGGCAATCTGTCGTAAAGTCATCTTTGCGGCCGTTCAATATCCCTTATAGGCTGCACGTTCTTTTGGATATTAAGAAGATGCATTTATCACATCATTTGTTTCATAATTTTAAACCGAGCTAATTACTTTTATTCATTCCATTGAGTCTATTCTGCTTTCATATATTATACAAATACATTAAAAAAAGCGTGGCAATTTGGCGTAAACTCCTTTTTACAACCATTCAATATTCGTTATAGTCTGCAAGTTATTTCGGATATTAGAAAGAGAAAGTTCAAGTAAACAAGTGCAAATATCTGACAACGTACCACAAAAATCATTGGTACTATTCGATTTCATTTCCTCAATTTCCTGCACTCTGAAATATGTAATTATTCACTATTGACATATTATATTATTCATCGAATTCAGCTCTCCAGTGAGGCTTGACAGTAACTTAAAAAGAAAAAACGAAGTTGGGCCAAGCAACAATGATGCAGAAATATCTGAAGCAAAACTGCAAAGATCAATATATATTTTATTTCAGCAGATATGTTTTACTTCTCATTTTATATCAATGGATCTTCTTCCCTTCGTATCTCACACATATAAATGTGCACATGCATTCACAAACACGTATGTGTTTATATGTGTGTTTGTGTATAGTCCTTGAATTGTTATTTTTTTCCTATTCTTGCAGGTACCAAACCTGATCTAAGGACAAACTTCTAGCCAGATGGAAAAAATCATGCTATCTTATGCCTCTCCCTCTAAAAATATCCTTTCTTTTTTGCCTAAACAATGTTCAGATAGTGTTGATCCTGTATGGTTATTTTGGTAGAGTTAGGTTTCTGTAGATGTAGTTTAATCCAAGCACTCACATATACACATGAAACAATTCGAAAATACCTACCTATATATAATGTATATTGTTCTTTTAGATTTTGATTCGCATATATATCAATTGCACCTAATCTCTCTTTTTTTCCTAGCAGTTTTGCTCCTCCTAAAATTCTGCATGTCAATGTCTCAGGTATTATTAGCATCAGTTTACTTATTCACCAGCTTATTCTTCTACCAAATATAAAATTGCTCCTATTTCATTTGATGAATATTAACCACCTAGAACACTAAAATCTTTCTGTAGATGTAGTTTAATCCAAACACCCAAATATACACATGAAACAGTTCAAAAATACCTACCTATATATATATATATATTGCATACTGTTCTCTTGGATTTTGATTCGCATATACATCAATTGCACCTAATCTCTTTTTTTTTCTAGCAGTTTTGCTCCTAAAATTCTGCATGTCAATGTCTCAGGTATTATTAGCATTAGTTTGCTTATTCACATGCTTATTCTTCTACCAAATATACGATTGCTCCTATTTCATTTGATGAATATTAACCACCTAGAACACTAAAATCTTTCTGTAGATGTATTTTAATCCAAACACTCAAATATACACATGAAACAGTTCGAAAATACTTATCTATATATACTGTATACTGTTCTCTTGGATTTTGATTCGCATATACATCAATTGCACATAATCTCTTTTTTTTCTAGCAGCTTTGCTCCTCCTAAAATTCTGCATGTCAATGTCTCGGGTATTATTAGCATTAATTTACTTATTCACCTGCTTATTCTTCTACCAAATATATAATTGCTCCTATTTCATTTGATGAATTTTAACCACCTAGAACACTAAAATCCAGATCTATTTTTGCTTCGAAGATTTGTTTCTACATATTCAATATCATCTCAATATCTTTTCAAAATGACACTAACCGGTTTTATTTCCATATAGCATACACCTATCTTTTCAAAATTTTCCCTATGCTTACAATTTCTTCCCACCGCCGCTAAGCGCGGGTATACACACTAGTATGTATTTATCATTAGACCCTTCGAAATATAATATTTGCATTTTAATCCTCATCCCTCCCCTCTTTTTGATCATCATCGACGGCTGTTCTTCCCATGCACAGCACAGCTTTGTCGTCACTACAAGGAAAACAAGTTGTGGCTGCAGGACTATGGCCACAGATATGGGGTTTGTGGCCACAGAGTTGGGCTCTGCCCATGACACATCGTCGCCAGTAGCCGCAGCTACAAGTCTCGTCGCGAGAGTTCTCTAGCTACGAATATGTCGTGGCCGCTACAAGTGATCACAGAACTTATCGTGGCCACAACTCTTATATGAAGACTTTGGCCACAGATTGTGGCTACGAGAAACTAGTTGCCACGGAATTATCGTGGCCGCAAGTTTCCGTAGCCACATTCCGTGGCCACAACTCATTTTTCTTGTAGTGCGTCCTTGTCGTCAATAACATTGACATACACACTAAAGTATCGTAGTTCAAGATGAAGAATAAGTGCACAATTAGTCTTAATTCGATCCGTTGACAACCCTACCAGTTTACCTGTAACATGAAGACCGGACAGGGCGGCTCCGGCCAGTGACGGAGACAGGGGGGGCGGGAGGGGGCTTGGCCCCTCCTGTCTCCCAACAAAATACTTATTATGTATTATATAATAGTAATAATACATGATATAGATACAATGTTAAATATAAATGTTAATAAGTTGTATAAAATGGCCCCCCATCTCCCATTTATAAGTTCTATATAATTCTTCCACCATCATTTTCAATAAAAATTAATAATATGATAAGAATACGATAATTTAATTAATAACACTTGTATGTTTTACAAGAGCTACAAGTTATACATATATGGATGCAAATAGTTACGGACATATCCTTATCCGATCCGACACCTTATCCGTTTTATAATTTTTTTACATCCGTATCCGTATGTATTTTAAAATGGATACGGATATGGACATCATTTTAATATCCGCAAGCATCTGTATCTGTATCGTATATCCGTTTTCGTATATAAATATAGTCATATATTTGATTTTAACCATATATAACATAATTCTATACCTGTTTTTGCCATATTGTATAATTTTTATGATACAAATACATTTACTAAATTTGTTTCATGTGTTTTCCTTCCAATTCATATATATCTAAGTCAATTCTATAGAGTATTTCTAACATTACTCATATACGATCAGTATCAGTTTTACATCTATACCAGTTCTTAAGGATATGGTAAGATAATTCTAATATCCGTTATTATCTGTTTCAACATTCGTATTCGTATTAAAAAACAGATAAGGATTCGATAATACCTATATCTGTAACTGTATACGTCCGTTTGCATTCCTGTATAATAACTACAAGAATAAAATAAGCATGTAGAGATTTTTAATTCATCATTATATCATATGTTGTTTAATATATGATGGTGAATAATATTTAACGAGATTTTTTATATTTGAAATATAGGAAAGAATGTAATATCCGTTGTTATATCAATACCATTGTTCTATATAATGACGTTTAACCGTCACAATTTTAATATCGAGGATTAGTTGAGATTCTGAAAAATATGATGAATAAGCGTTGATATATTGACCTTCGTTAATGATATAGTAATCGACATGACATTCGTCTCTAATTTTTTCCATAAAAACCATTTTGTAATAAATAGTACTCATAATTATATATTAAGTCGTGGATGAAATATTGATAGATTAAAAAACATCCATATACACACATTTCGTTGTAGTGAATCATTCCCTTTATTAAAGATGTATAGTTAAGTATTAGTATTTACATGTTGTATGCATTTCGACCTTTTGTATCTTTTTTATGAACTTTCATTTTGAACATAAATAAACTCATTAAAAATGTTGGATTATTAAAATAATTGTCAAATTCTAGAATGTAAAGAGTAATTACGCTATGCAAAAGATACCCACAAAAGGTATAAATGATTAGTTATGGACAAGCATATAGGTGTTATCATGTCCAAATTTGTTTTAATACATGAGTATGGACGTCAATATAGATATCAATGGATATGAATATTGTGTTACTCTATCTTGAAAATTGAGTATAGATATAAAATGAGTATGGATTGAAAATGAATACAATCACAAATCCTTTATAAATTAGCGTGTATATATATATATATATATATGAATTGAATGGCTTATTCTGATACAAATACAATATATATCTAATGAAAATTATATCAAATATAAAGAAGAAGTTAGAATTTTTGTTATATGTAATAAAAAATAAATATACACATATATATTAAAAAATATAAAAATATAGACAAAAATGTACGTGGATAATAAAGTGACATTTATATATGTATTCTTTTTTAATACCGATACATATACACCTGTCAAAATATATTATAATATATATATATATATCCCTTTGCATCTCTACATTAAGTGTGATATAATTTTACTTTTTAAAAATATTAGATTTAATGATACTACTTAACATCATATTAATAAAAGTTTTTGTGATTTGAAGAATTTTGTAAGGACCTTTTGTCCATATAATGTTTGTTTGGATATTTATGTGAAAGCGTACGTTTGTAGGGGTATCTTTGTAAAAATTTCTAGTAAATAAATGTTAATAATTAAAACGATAAATAATAACATAGATAAACTTTATATATATAATATATCTACATGTATATGTATGTATATGTGTATATGTATGTGTGTAGTCTCAGTAATTTGGTCCCCCCAATTAAAAATTTCTGGCTTCGTCCCTGGCTCCGGCGTCCCAAATGGCACGAGCTGCTTCCTAAGATCTTCGCTTGCAGAGAACTCCCCAAACGTGTCTAAGGTTGCTTCGCATACCGCCTCTGCTACCTTCACGCCCGCACCATCGCACTTGAGCTCGACCCTCCCGTCGATGCCGAACCCAAGCGTCCCTGCAATCGGGTAGAAGGCGATGAGGACCCTCGAGAGGCCCTCTTTGAGCTTTGCGAGGGAGAAGGAGCTTGCGGCGACATCTCGACCTCTCGGCCGGTATACATACACAGTTGGCACGTACACTTTCCAACCAGGTATGAGATCAAGATTAGAGAGCCATATCGAGTGGCGAGGTGTCTCTGCTGCCGCTTTGACGATGTTTGTATCGACGATTTTCACAATCTTGCTCGACATAGATAAGGATATGGAAAAGAAAGTGTGAGATATTGAGCTATGTATGTATGGAGGAAGGGTTAGTTTTTTGAGAAAAGATATAAGATGTCCAAACATCGTACCTTCTTTGTGCTATGCATAAACGCATTGGCCAAAAGTCGTTGCATCTTGTGGTTGTCAATAGTCACAACGTGGATCGTCTGCTGACCAGCAGACTCTGCTGCAGTATCCGGAGCCGCTCGATCAAGATCGAGCGGTTCGCATGAATTCGCATTTTTTTTGGGTTTGATCGTGCGAATTCATGCGAACCGCTCGATCTCGATGGAGCGACTTCGACACTGCAGTAAGTCTGCTGTGCAGCAGACAATATGCTCCCCACATAGTCATGGGTTGGCCTCGGATTCTCTGCAGTAAAGAAAAGTGGTACAGCAGAGTGAGAGTGATGTAAAGCAGGGATTCATTCGCATTTGTTTTCACTGCTTTCCTTTGCATCCTCCCCCCATGCCGCTCCATAAATTTCGCTTTTTTCTTCTCTCCATCGTGTTCCTGTTCCATCTGCTGCCACGTTAGGTCTTCCCATCCTTTCTCTCTGTACTCGATTCCCATCTGCGTCGTTTCATTTACCTTCGTCCGACCTTCCCGCTCTCCCTGCATCCGCAAACACAGTGACGGAGAGAGGGGGCGGGTGGGGATATAACCCTCCCGGCTCTCAACTAACTCCTTATATATATATATATATATATATATATATATATATATATATATATATATGGGTAAAATGTGTATGCCCCCTAGGAGTATGCAGATGCATGTACACATGTCAAAATATGTATAAACAAATATGATAAAGGATTGGCCCACATATTTATATAGTGTTATTTGTTTGAACATATTAAATCTAATGTTATTCCTTAATATCACAATAATAAATGTGTATTTCAGTGATATGAAGAGTTTTGTAGGTATCTTTTGGTCAATATAATGTTTATATATTATTTATGTTCGATTATAACTTTATATGGGTATTTTTGCAAAAAATACCTTCCCAATATTAGTTTCAATCAATTATGGAATTATTTGAAGCTCACCTTATTGATTGAATTCGTTTCCACAAATCCAACCTCATAAATTGAAACTTCCGTTAATGTTTTACATATGCTACAAATTTCGCTCAAATTTGATGACATTTTATAATTTATCTTAGTGGTTAAAAGTTCAATTAATATTTAAGCAACTTAAGTCCCATTTAAAAGAGAATCAAACTTTTTATCATTGATATAAAATAGCAAATGATCTTGGATTTGAGCAAAATTAGGAGGATATGCATAACATTATTCGAAGATTCTATCTATAAGGTTGGATTTTAAGAAACATATTTGAAAAAAAATTACACCTCTTTTATAACTCGCAAAGTGGAACCCCTCCCCAAATATTAACAATTAAAATGACAAGATAAATTAGTTAAATAATATCTAAATAATTTGTCCCCCTCCCTCCTCGCTCGAAATAATTTAGCCCCCCCAAGAAGAATTTTCTGGCTTCGTCCCTGTGCAAACATCCGTATCAGTATCCATATATCCGTTTTCAATATAGTAGTATATTTATTTTTAACCATATATAACATAATTCTCTACCTCCTTTTACCATATTTATATAATTTTTATGATAGAAACACGCTTAGTAAATTAATATAATGTGTTTTCCATCCAATTCTTATATATTTAAGTCAATTCTTTAGAGTATTTCTAACATTACTCATGTGCAATCAATATCCGTTTTACATACATATCCGATTTTTAAGGATATGGTAAGATAGTTTTAATATCCGTCAATATCCGTATCCGCATACGTATTCGTATTAGAAAACAGATAAAGATATGGTAATACCTATATCCGTATCCGTATCCGACCATTTGCATCCCTAGTTTGCATGCATCCCCATATATTTCTTCTTTATTTACTTTCATATTTCAGCTATAGTTTACTGCATATTTTAGTACACGATCAGCATAAATCTACCTTACCTACAGTACAACAGTATTTTCTTTATTTCTTAAAAAAAATAATTTTACCTTTATTACATCTCCCAAATAAATCTATGTTGTATAATTATGTATTTTCCCCCTTATGTTGTTCTTATAATACATGATAGTCATAAGTATATTTAGATCAAGGAGAATTTATCACTTAAACTGTTGACGCTATAAATTTTTACTACATTTACTTAATTTATTTACTTTACATCTAATACTTTGTTGTTGTTCTTGTTACTATAACTTTATTTCTCTTTCTTACTACAAGGCAATGATGATTTAAATCACAGTTACTGCCATCTTTGCAAAAAACTCAATTTAGACCTCCAGATATTGAAATTGAAGTTGATTTGGAAGCCTACTTTGGAGCCATTGTTATATATAGTTGGTTTCATTAGAAGTTCAATTTTATTTATAAACTACAGCTTAACCTTCTCCCTAATTCTGCCAGATATACATATGTCTGCTGATTTCGTTATTCACAAGCACATATTTTTTTACTCTAACATTGTAATGATATAGTTATCATAAATTTTATATCTACATTCTTGTGTACTCTTCATCTACAAGCCATAGATTAATTATCTTCAAATATAATATAGTATACAAGCCTTTAGGTTGAAGGAGACCCAAACTGTGATTGATATCACGTATCTGTACACATACTATACATACAAATCGCATAACATCTTTCCTATTTACTGTTGGAATTCTCTGATTCCTAACATGTATTATTTTTAACTTCGTTAATCATAATATAACATCATATAATAAATCATACACATAAGCCATTATTAGATAATATTATAAACGTCTATGATTTGCCAAAATAAAAAAACTATAGGTATGGCACATCATTATACATTAGAGTAATCTTTATAAATACAGTGCTTTATGCTCGCATTCTTCCTTTTCTTCCCAATATTAGAATAAATTAGCTTTAAAAAATTCAGATTTCCTTCCTATTATAACTTATTTCCTATTATATGCGTATTTTACTACAATAGTTTTAGTTACAAGTACACATTTCTCTACTTTAACATTGAAATACTATAGTTGTCGTAATTTTCATATCCTGCTTATGCTTCATTTCCAAGCTACATATTATTTATCTCCAACTTTGTATTCAAGCATACAATATAGTACGATATAACATGCAAAACTTTATTTATATTTGTAAACTATATCATAACATTCTTCCCATTTCTTCAAGATTTACATGTACCTGTTGGTTTTATTATTCACAAGCACATTATTTTTACTTTACCATTATAATAGTATATTGTCATGATTTTAATATGCATATTCTTACATATACTTCATTTCCAAGCTACATATTAATTATCTCCAAATATGTATTCGAGCATACAATATTAGTACGCAAACCTTTCGCTTGAAGGAGAACCCAAGCTGTGAGTACTATCACATATTTATGCACAAACTATAAATACAAATCGTATAAAATGTTGAACATTTTCTAATGGAAAATTCTAATTCCTAAAATGTATTGCTTAACTTCATTAATCATAATATAACAGCATATAATAATCATACATGTACGCCATTTTATAATATCATACACATCTATATTCTGCTGAAATAGAAAAACATTACATGGATGATACATCATTATGCATTCAAGTATTCTTTACAGATACGGTCCTTTATGCTTGCATATCTTTCATTTTTTTCACCAATATCAAATTAGATTATCTTCAAAAAAATTTAGAATTCCTTCATACTACAATTAATTTCCTAACCTATAGGTATCTTAGTACAATGCCTTACTCCAACATTTCTGATCTATTACAATCGGATGAGTTATATACAATCAAAGTCAAAATCATTCATCTATGGGATGCATAGATCTACATTCCATTAACGATCCTACATCTGATAGCTTCGTTGTTGTTGACGAAAAGGTAAATGTTCGCTTTCAAATGCTTTAGCTGAATTAGCTAATTTCCTTTATTTTCCCATGAACTAATTTATTCAATATATTATAGTTCACAAAACCCAATTTTTTAAGGTACTTAAATCCTTTTGTTTTATCTAGGGAAGTGTAATTGAAGGTCTGATACAACTAAACGGTGGTATTTTTCGGTCACAGTTTGCATCAAGGTGAGGTATATCAATGTCATCACAGATTGTATGGCTTCTCCAAATAAGGCATCATTCAGGGTTGCACCCAATAAATTAATTTTCAAATTTATTGACACAACATATATTATTCACCACATGTAAGTACTAAGAATTATTAAACTAGATCTCACAAGTACTAAAAACTATATATTATTTACAAATCAAGAGATCTCACAAGTACTAAGAATAATCACCCAATTAATTTCATTAACATTGGAGTGCGGAAAGGTGGTAGCTATTAAACTATATCTTAGAAAAGCATTTGATACCATTAGGAGGGACTTAATCCTGATGTCTTTGGTGATCTCAAGTTCCCACCGAGGTTCATCCTCTCGATCTCCTCACTTCACTTTACTACCAACATTTCTATGAAAATCAATAGCTCCTTAATTGATTTTATCAAACCAGGGAGGGGGTCTGCCGTGAGGAACCTATCTCACCCTTGTTCTTCATTCACACTTTGATGGTCCTCGACTCCATGGTGTCCAAGTTTGCTGAGCAAGGTAAAATCATAGGGACTTTCCATTCCATCTATGAAAACCATGATTATGAATATCCAATTTTCTAATGATCTACGGATCGTCATGAAATATGATGAGAATGTCCTCAAAAACTCAGTAGTCACTCTTAAAATCTTCTCAAAGATATCAAGCATGGAACAATGGTTCCTTTTGAGCGATCTATAAGTTGAACTTCCAAAATCTAGAAGAGTTGGAGTACTAGAATTTTTTTAAATCAAACAATGGTTCCTTCTCAGTTACCTACTTGGGATTTCCTCTATCTCCCTTTCCTTTGAAAATGGATAACTAGCAGGGTAATATTAATAAATTCACCTCTAAACTCTGCGGTTAGAAAGAAAAAAATACTTTCTCCACCCACAAGGGTAACCACTCTCAACTTGACTTATATACTTCTTGCCACTCACACTATATCTTGATCCCGTAGTATATACTCAAACAAAATGGAAACACCAAAGGCCAAGCTAAATCTAAGGAGGCTTGGTCTTAAATATGTAGAGCCAAAGAAAAATATGGTCAGGCTATTATTGATCTAAACATTGTTAATAATCCTTTGATTCCCAAAGCAGTGATCCATTTCCTACAAAACAAGAAACCATGGGTTTCAAAGTTGTTTATAGGGATATAGAAGAGGAACACAAGGGTCAAATGTCGTAAGGAATGACTAATCTAAGGAAATTGATTCGACAAAAATTCCATAACCTCTACTAATAGTGGATTTTTTCCTCCTCACTTCATGCTAATGATACGTCTCTCTCCCCCCTTTCTTTTCCCATTCTCTCCCGTTCCAATGTGTCGTCTTCTCTCTCTCTCTCTCTCCAACTCCATCGGGCAATATGTCTGTTCCTTTCTCTCCCTCAAATCAAGTGGTCTCCCTTCTCTCTCTCTCTCTCTCTCTCTCTCTCTCTCTCACTCTCTCTCTCCATTCTCGCCCCCACCCCCTTTCGAGAGATTTCCCTAACATGGCATCCCCATCACCCAAATACCCTGTCAGAGCATCTGAATTTGAAAGTTCCCTGTTAGTTCCTCGATCGGTGAATGGTTCACCAGTCGGCAAACCATTTGCTGATCAATACATTTTATGACAGGTTGTTTTTCGACGAACCATTTGCCGATCAGCCAATGATTCGTCATTTAATTTGTATATATATTAAATTTAATACATAATATTCTTTCATATGTCGAATGGAATTTGTATATATTAAAAATAATATATAATATTATTTTGAAAAACTTAATTTTATATTATTAAAAATAATATATAATTATTAACCATTCGTCAATTCTCATTTTGAAATATTTTATATAATGTTTTAATAAAAAATTCAAAATGAATTTTTTGGAATAATATTATATATTATTTTAATATATATATGTGTTTACCATAATAATATTATATATTATTTTATCTATATAATCCAACTGACGATGAATGTGTCAGAAGATGCATTGATCGGCAAACGGTTTGTCGATGGGCGAACCATTTGCTGATCGATGCCTTGACAGAGAAATCTCAAAATCAGATGCTCTGACAGGGCTTTTGACGATGGAGATACCATATTAGAAAAATCACTCCCCCCTCTCCCTCCCTCAAATCATGTTACTTTGTTATCTCTCCTTTCTACCCACTTTCTTCCCTTACTTTCTCACATTATTTCAATTATTTTTTTCCAAAACTTAATTAATTCAAATTCAACTATAGCAATAAATATGGATAAAATTCTATACAGATAATCCATTATTGTACTAAAATATTTTTATATTTATATACGGTGTTAAAATCTTGAAATACAATACTTAATTTTGTAGATATATAGCAATAAAAAATAAAATTTGGAAATAATTTCAAGTTGATGCTTAATCTATTATGTAATACAAATAATTCAATAAATAGGGATCTTTTCAAATGAGTTGCGATCTCATCACATTTGTGATGAGCCATCAATTGGATCCATTGGATTTCAATCTGACGGTTGCATCAAAAATCTTCTCCAAAAGAGTACTTTTTCTATCCGAGTTCATTAAATCTGAATTTCAATAAATAATATCAAATTACTAATTTCAAATTGTCTAGATTTGGCAATCTCGTTAATGCATTCATTTATTAATTGCCATCAACGTTCCAACGTGAAAATTTATACTTCATTTAGTGAGTTGATTATTACATATATTTACGTTACTATTCTATAATTCTAAAGCAAATTGAGTCCTTCCCTTTGTAAATTTTACATTTCTAATGTAAGAAATGAGTTCATGATTCTAATATATTATTTATTTAAAATGAGATTTATCTATTTATAAAAATTAATTGTGTAATTGTAACATGTGCAGGTCTTTGTAATTTTCCCATGTCCCTTTGTAATATTCAAGTGCCCTTTGTAGGTTTTTTTATGTAAATAGATGTGAATTTTGTGTAGTGTTGTGCAACAATAATGTTCCATCATATGGATCTTTATAACTGTTAGACAGTCCTTTGTAACATTTTGGGTTCTTTTGTAAAAAGTTTCGACTCACGTTGTAATATTTGTATGGAGGTCTATAACAATAGAGAGCCAGTTAGTAGTGACAAATATGTAGAAAATAATACTAGATTTGTAAAATCAGATAATCATTATGTAAATTTAGAACATCTTAACACGAAATTCCCCTTTTTAGCACAGATTCCTTATCAAGCATTTCATCAAACACATGACCTGCACAAAACTCATAATATAATTAGACAGATAGTTTATGTACATCTGTGGTTAAATCATACTACTCCTAAATGACAAGAACAAAAGAAACACATATCTATGGTTAAACGCTGACAACGAACTAACAATTTCATTCTCTTGCCCATCGAATACCCAAATTGAGAGACAAGCAATAATACGAGATCCAATTTGAAGTGGAAGAGAAAACATAAATCTGGCTCTCCAACATCGACATCAAGGGGAATGTGATCCCATATGATGCTGAAATGGTGTCGGAAGACAATGCATTGCACTCTCGCATCTACACCTTCTACCTCTGTCCCGTTGCGTCCATGCGCCTCAACCACCATATACTATTGCCGCCACCACACATCATCATAGACTCCACACACTTCTTTCTATATGCATCATCACTATCATGCACCTCCGAAACCTCCACATACAACTGCCCCATCCCGCTCCACGTGTCATTGTTGTCGCCTCTTTTTCCTGCACGAATATGAATTAGATTTTGAAAATATGAAATGCAATTGATGGAGATAAGGTGGGTTGTTACATTCCATGTTTAGAATGTGACAAAAAGACAAATACGTTTTCATGAGTTTAAAAAATATCATTAATCTATCATTAACTATAGCTACACGATCAAAAAAAGGACGAGATTTAAGGCTTACCACAATGTTGGTGAGACCCCGCCTAAAAAATAACTTATGAATATGATAATGATATGATTTTACTTATATCAATTTTATTAATATTTTTTTAAAAAATAATCTAAATTAGATAATAGTAAATAATATTTTAGAAATGTAATACATACATAACTTGTTTTTTTTTCATATTTTGAAATTATGGTGACATATAATAATTTGATTTCCTTTTAATTTATATCCATCAATCGAATGGATTTGAAATCTTTTCACATTATTTCTTATACATTTTATATGTCTATGAGTTTCTAAAGTATATTTTGACAATTATGATCATCCATTACTGTACATATAATAAAATAAAACTAAATCTAATATAATAATTATACAAGAAAAAATGAATGAATATTTTTATCACAATGATTTCAATAAAATTGTAACTTCAAATAACATTTAATCTGTTATTTTTAGTAAAATATATTTAAAAGTCTTAATCAAATATATAAATACCATGATATAATAGTCTATAAATATACAAGTTTATATGATTTTTTTACAAATTTTAAAAAAAAAGATTTATACGCATGTACTGAATTTTATTTTTTAATAGATTATATAAGCAATAACCTCTAAAGTTTATTTATTTTTAGTAAAAAATTAAAATTTATAGAAATAAATATTATTATACTAAGAAAATATTAATATATGATATGCATGCATAGTGTAATTAATAAATTGAAGTTATGTTTGATATATATCATAATACGAAAGATAAATAATAAATAAATTAAACATTAGTATTTTGAATTGACGTTCCATTTTCCATTGTCATCTCTGTATTGCAAATATTTTATTTTTTCAATATATTTTGATATACAACCTTACAAAATCAATATCAATGGTGCAGATAATAACTTATATTATTTGATTTCAAGGAAAATATAAAATAAAGATGGAATGTAAGTACATGAAATTTTATTTTTCAATAATCAATCATTGGTAATTATTCATATTGGAATTTCCAATATACATAGAAACAACAATAGACTAAAAGATTGATATGAAATAAAACGATATCAAAGACCCTATTTGTATATTTTAAACATCTAACATACTCATATATTTACCAAAGGAAAAATACGCAATTTAATATCTTTGTTGTTCTAATATTCTAATATTAGAATAAATGCTTATAGTTGTAAGCAGTATTTTGATCCAAAGTTGTAAAGCATATGGATGTATGACCCACAGCTTTGTAAGCGATTGAGTTATCACGTAAATTTCTTTTGTCTTATAATTCCCAAATGATTGCATGTAGGAACTCATTTCTCCAACCTCTAGTCTTATAGATGTGTTCCTCGGATCCATGGGAATCCAAGCTGGCCTTGAATCCAACTTCCTACTCTTCTATAGTAAATCCGTATTTTACTTCTTCTAACACAAAAACATATCCTTGCTTGAAATAGGTGGTCCTATTCTCAAGAAAATATCTAAATAGACAAAGATCCTTGATTACAAACTACTTCAGGAACTATTATTTACCTCAATGATGCCCTCTAACTCATCATCCTTATCCTTGAGAACAAATATCATTTATATACAGCAACTTAGTCTAATAGTAATAAAAATGGTCTGATGAAGATCTAGAGAGTCCTAGATTCTCAAGGACTTTTGATAACTTATGGAATCATGCTTTAGATATCTGCTTAAGGTCATAAATGGCCTTCTCTGATATACAAACATGCTAAAACTCTCATAAACCTCACAAACGGAGATTGTTCCATATAGACAACCTGTTGTAAATTGCTAAATTGCCATAGAGAAAGAGATTCTTTACATCGAGTTGTTAAAGGGATAATCAAGCATAGAAAAAAGAATCCAAATAATAGAAAAACTTGCTAAGAGGGAAAAGTATATTGTATATCTAAGCCAATCTTTCGCTATCAATTGGGCTTTCTATCGAGCTAGAGAATCATATAGGTTATATTTCACTATAAAAAACCTGCTAGAACTAGTCTTCTCGCCATCGATAGTTTGGATCTACAAGCTTCCATGTGTCATGAGAAATGAGAGAAGCCATATCCTCCTTCATGGAATGTTGTCATATGAAGTCGCATAGTGCCTTAACATATTCGTAATTTTAATTGTTAACAATGATACTGAAAAAAAATCTATATGGGATCCAAGGCTGAGAAAGAACATTGTTGTAGAAATGTAATGCATAGTACATTAGCATGGGTTGTTTTTGGTGATAATGAAATATGAATCTTAAAAACTGTCTCGGAAGTTGTAGGAGAGAGACACAAGGTATAAGTCCTAGAAATACAAAATAATTAATATAGTGCCTCTACGACTTTGGATCATAGGAAATGATATCCTTTATGAATCTTAGCATACTAACCAAAAGAATACACGCTCTATTGCCCATGAAGCCAACTTGCTCCTCCCATGTCTAAGAATGTGAAGAAAAGCAATATATTCAAACACTCTAAAGGAACATGGAACATCCCCTTGCTTAGGCAAAATACCTTACTGGATTCATGCTCATCAATAGAGGCAGAGGCATGTGATTCATTGGAAAAGAAACAACCAGGAGACTCAAACGTCGACAAATTTAATTGGAAAGCGAATTGTTAACATGTGTCAAATTTTTTTAATGAATGGTACGACAAGTTACTATTTCATCGTTACCTAGGTAAATGTCATTATTCATGAATATCGGTAAATAGGGGTAAAATCAAGCTTAGTCATTATCAACCACATGCGAAGTTTAAACCTCCAATAGAACTAATCCCCTGTCTGCAATCTCCCCCAAGCACCATCATCAATATGTGAACTTCCAACTGTTGTTGTCCCCCCATGCGGAAATAAATAAAATAGAGAATTGTGGAATCAGAATCAAGAAACAAAATATGATTTTAGGTAGAACCCTCCTCCATAAAGCCAGGAGGGATAGGGAGGAAGATATCCCTCCTTATCCCTGAAACTTTTAATCTCTCTATATACTGTCAACAGTTAGCAGATGGATTTAACATGAGGGATAGGGTTTGGCCAATTATTCATCCATCATCGACCTTTTCCGTCATAAAAATGCAAATAATTATCTGTTATCACTCATTATCCATTCAACATAAATAAACTTTTACTATGCATCCCTTTTTTCTAACGAATTGAGAATGGCAAATAACTAACTAGTTATTCATCCTTGTTCTCCTAAATCATCTCCCTCTATCTAAACGGAAATGAGGGACAAACTTCGATTGCCCATTATCCCACCTTATTTATTATTCCTCTACCAAATGAACCTTAAGAAAACGTGGAAGAAACTACTGGAGAAAGTCAATAGGGATGTGTTTTCTATTAGATTTTGTCAATGAGTACTAGGGGTGTCATGTTTATTTATAAATAATATAGATATGAGTACTCTCAAATGAAGGTCTCTACGTGTGTCGTCACGATATGATGATGTGAACAGAAGGCTTCTATTATGATGTCATTGCAAAGGGTCTTTCTTAACAAGAATTTCGAACTGAACCTCTCACAGGCTGACTCCAGAGAATGGGCTCCTGCTTTGGAGTTCTTATGGATCTCTATGTATCAAACATCTACCATGGGTTCCTGACTTATATGGTTCACATTAACACTTTGAGCCCAAGTCATGAGTACGATGACCTTTCAACTAAATGATCATACATGTGCATCTCATACAAAAGGAGGTGTTCCTTAACACTTATCATATCTCCCATATCCCATGCGAGATACAAAATATATTCAAATTTCTATCCCCTTTCTTTTTTGTCTTCTTTTTTCCTTTAACACGAAACATTTTTTAACTCTTCTCTTCTCAATATCTTCTTTTTTCTTTTTGCAAATATATTTTTCATTCGACCCCCGATTTTACATGCAACGTTTCCTTTTTTTGTCAAGCTACTTCATCATTTTCTTGTGCACCTTCAACTTTTTCTCTTGGGCCTCCATTTCTTGTATTCACGAAACCTCAGGCCTCATTTCTTTCAAAGCCAGCGAAACCCTTTTTTATTACAGCAATATAAACCATTGAACCTGAACAAAAGGTGGCCTTTAAAGGCAGTAGACATTAACAACAATTTTTAAAAAAAAAAGTAAGAAAGGGAATAGTCTTGTTTAAAGAAAAACCGGGCCTGAAAGTCCTTTTTTATGGAA